>JANSVA010413326.1:0-22481 GCA_025504915.1 Erythroxylum reticulatum | reverse complement strand
CCCTTGCCTCTCTTGATCCCCTCCTTGATTTCCTTCATAAAAGACAAAATTCCCATTCAATAGGAATTCAAATTTGAGAACTCATAAAGCACATTCACTGAAATTTGACTCTAGATTGTTTAAGTCCATGTATTTCCTAAACTTCATAAACCAAAACCCTTTTATATATCCAAAGTATAAAAATCAAACTTACCTTAAATCTTCACCAATTTATGAGATTATTGGCTCTAAACAAAGCTCTTCCCTTCCTCATTCTTTTTTCCTTCTTGAGCAACCTCAAACTCTCTCTTTAAGACTAAGAAAAGATGTAACCTACCCCAAAACTCTATTCTTTTGTTAACTTCACTAAAACCTCTCTTTCTCACTTTTGATTTTCGTATTTCAGTTCTTCCTTCACCTATTCCACGTTTTTCTTCTTCTCAAGCACAAAATAACACCTTTCCTTTCCCATTTTACCTTTAATGAATGAGAAAAGTCTACCTTGCCCTTTCTTTAATGTCTTAGTGCTTTTAACCTTAAGTAAACTACCCAAAATACCCCTTTATGAATTTTTACCACCTTTAATTCAACTAACCCATGAAATAAATTCTACTAACATAGACATAAATAAAAGTAAAAAAAATTAACTCCCAAAATTCACTTATCCAAGCCTCATAATTATCTAAGTCATGCTTAACTAAAAAAAATTTGGGGGCCAACATCTACAATGTCGGCTATCTCCTTATTCAAACTAGTAAGAAACTGAGCCATGGTGGCTTCCCTTTATTCTTCAATATCAACCCTTATCATAGCATTTTCATCTCTTTATGGTAGTCCTCAATGCTTTTAGTACCTTATCTCAAAGTTTAGAGTTTTTGGTGCAACTACCAATAGTACTAACTACACACAAAACGTCTCTTCGTGATGGACTTCATCTGCTCCCATGTTTCAACAGGTCTATCTCTAGCGCTTCTCCTATTCAGAAGTAGTTGATCCCACTAAATAGCTTATAAACAGAGAATTCAAATGCTGCCTACTTCACTTTCTTTCCTTCTGAGTAGTTGTGGCAGGCAAGTATCATCTCTACTTTCCTTTCCCACTCCAAGTAGGCTTCTGTGTCATTCCTCCCTTGGATAGATGGAATCTTCATTTTGATGCTTCCTATGTTTTTATCAATCTCTCAACTTCTTCCTCATATCTGCGCCTTTTAACTCTCCCCCTATGGCCTCCTCTATTTTGACCTCTATCTCCTGTTCCTTCTCTTCCATAGTTTCGAACTTCATGCCACCCCCTCTCATCATCTTCTTCATAACCAATAACTTCTTCTCCATAGTTTTGAGGATTTCGAGTTGTAGTTGAAGCTCTTTCTCTTGGTGCATTATTAACTGAAAAATCTTGCAAAGATCTGATCAATCTGTCTTGTCTTTCAAACTTGTAACTGACATGTCTAAACGTGTCCTCTATCCTTAGAAACTGATTTTGCATAATTGCTAAAGTAAAGAAAGTCTTATTTTGTTGTTCATTGTCACTTCCTTTTTCTTCGTTACACTTCCCATCACCGTTACCATTCTTATCATTTGTCTTAAACATGGTGTAAACTGTAAGAAAATGTTAGAAAGGACCTCACAATCACTCCCTCATGTGTTTCCCTCAAAATCAGATTGTACACTCATGTTTTCACATAATATTAATGACTTTTCACTATATAAGCTCACCCTTTTACCTTTTACCTCTCAAGTGATCTCTTTAAAGTTACTTTTGAAAACCAATTTAATAAAGCTAAGCAAACAACATGCAACACAAATTAATTGGAAAGAATAAGTAAATCCTAATAAGAAACGAAATAAGAACGATTCTAGAAGCAAAGTAATGAATAGATAGAAACAAAATAGTACGCTAATACATGGATGGAAAAGATGTGTATGTAATGATATTTGTTTATAATTTAACAATATGAATGCAAGATTGTCCAATTCAATGTAATGGAAGAAAAGAAAGGAATAAACAAGAAAGTAAACTAAGAATCAAACAAAGACATTCAATATATTGTAAAACTCAACAAAAATCGGAGAGCTCAAAGAACTCAAAGAACAAATTTCAAATCTAGCCAAGGTTTAAAAAAGGAAACGCAACGTGCTTTTCAATGAGTTTTTTTGCAACTGTTAACTTTTTTGCTACTATTCACCCTTTTTTGGTACTGTTCATATTTTCGGTTCTGTTCACTTTTTCCAGTACTGTTCACATTTGGGTACTATTCAAGGGTTTTTTGGGTACTGTTTATGTTTTTTTGGTACTGTTTACTTTTTTTACGGAATGTTCACGTTTTCTATTTTTTTATTCTAAAGAAACAAATAAGAAAAAACAAAATAAAGATATGTATGAGTTTAATAGAATTAAGCCAAAGCTCTATACCAAGATGATATGAAAGCCTATGAAATCAAAGTTCTTGAAACCCCCTAATCCTATTGAATCAAAACTCTAATCTTTCTATTATATGAATATGTTAGATTAAACCCCAAATCATAAGTTTAAGACCTAATCCTAAAGAAATCATAAATCAATTTACGTTGCAAGCACTTACTTATTGATGCAAACCAATTTCTTGAAGTAACCATGAAGACATTCACGCCTCACTTGAAGAATTCAATTTTGAAATTTTATTCGTCGTCCAATCTAGGTACAAGGATATAATAAGGTATAAATACCCTTGACCAAGTCTTATCCCTAATAGGAATGGGTTTGCAAGCCCTTTTAGTAAAAACTAGGCTAATCTTAACAAAACTAAGAGTATCTAGCTGATCTGGACCTTTTTGTTCTTACCCTTGGAGGTCAAATCAAAAAATTTAATTCCAAGGATTGCAATATAGAATGCAACCTTAGGCCATCTCACTTAATCATAACCTAAACGAATGGATCTAAGCTAACCTATATGTCATGAAATGCAAACTAAATTAGCAAGGAAGGGTGTTTTGATCTTTGGAAATCTTAACAAATTAAATGAATTGTAAGAAAAATGTGTAAAAATATTTCTTGGATTTTAGGAATACAAATCAGAAAGATGAAGACAATGATCAAATGTGATAGTATCCTCTTGAAAATGCGCTTGGTTTTCATAGTTCAAAATTAATTTTTTGATGGGAGTAGAAATCACTAAGTTTCAAACAATAAACTTTAAAGAACTCTTTAAGTCCAAGGTCTTAATCAATAAACTCCATTTCTTAAGACCTTGTTGAATGCCCTTAGTGTGTGTAATGGCTAAGTCAATGCAACAAGTCATTTTGGGATCTCAAATCAACCCAATATCAAACACAACTATGCAAGATAAAAGAGATCCAACAAGATCACAAATAGAATGTCCAACACTTGATTAAACTCTACATCAACAAATCCTAACAACACATTGAATATCCAACACTTGATTAAACTCTAATCAAGAATGTCCAACTACAAATTACAATTCCTAAACCTAGGAGTTCTTAAATCATAGCCAAACATAGATTAAGCTACTCCCTTTTTAAGCCCATTGAACTCAAGCCATTGGTACATCTTCAAGAGGAGAGAGGTGCCTAGCCACGCATAGCTTCAAGAGACTTCACAACTGAGAACCCACTAGCATCTATAGTAGTAGTCGATAGTGGAAAGAACAAAATAGTGGTATGGATGAGAGAAGATGATGGTGTTTATGTGTAAAAGTGTGGTTCGAATGGTAGAGAGAATGAACGACGGAGAGATATCTGTTGGCTCTTGTTGTAACTTAACCTAAAATGGGTAATTTTTACAAATCAGGTTATGATTTGGGTTGCACAGTGGGTAAACTTTCGAAAATGGTTTGGGTATTTAAAGGTTCGCTGTGGTGATAGGATGAGTTCTTCGTGGCAAACTTTTCCCGAAAGGTTTTGCTTGGAGTTTTTGGTTTCTTCACTGCGATGAAATTTTCTTAAAAGCCAAGTTCATCGCAACGACGTGAACTCACAAGAGTTTCAGAATGAATTCTTTATACTTCACCATGGCGAGACATCAACTTTTGCTGCAGCAAACTTTCCTATAGCCCTGTTGACTTATCATTTTTAGCCTTCACTCCTTGCTCTACTCCTTGAGTCTCCTATAATGAACAAATGCTAGTTTGCGGTATCAATTGTTCTAGAAAATTAATTTAGTGCAATTGCTAATTATTTTTGACAAATTTTACTCTCAAACTACATAAAGTAAAGGTAAGCACTCAAGAGTCAAATTAAGCATAAAATCTAAAAATTAGAGCCACGAAGTGTAATAAAAACCATGAAAATGTCACCAATTTATATAAGAAATTTGGGTTCAATCAAATTCCCCCACATTTAGACCTTTGTACTCTTGGACAAAGTTTGTAAAAGTCAAAGAGACACAAGTGTAAAAGAGAATGCCGACCATGCTTAAAAATAAGAGCGAAAAAGCAGTTAAGTCACTTCCTCAGAAATCAACCCAAGTATATTGAAAGACCGCGAAGAACATAAACACTATAAGCATTTAATCCAAGAGATTAGGCTAAAGAGAATTCTCTCAAAGTAATGTGTTTAATCACTCAACTCACTTATCTTTGGATAATTTCACTCTAAAATTTACTTAGTCCATTCTTTACCATAGGCTTTTAATAATTCTACCTCTCCACTACAAGAACTATAATTTTGAAAATCAAGAGGGCTTTTCAAGTTTGTACTGTACGGAAGGCTGAATGAATGGATTGAATAGGAGAAGGAAAAATGTGTACATATACCAAAATTATTTTCTCTTGAAACAGATGTCAACATAACAAACATAATCTAACACATTTTTTATAACTTTTTTCATAAGAGACCTTTTTGTTGTTTTTTTAGAAAGCCTTTTAATTATTATTTTTTATTTCATTTTTTCTTTCTTGGCTTTTCTCAATAACCATTCTCCTATGAGAAAGCTTTTTTTTAAAACTATCTACAAAGATTAATTTAAAGTAAGAACTGGAAATAAAATATTGACATCAATATTAAGACATGTGTATGCAATAAAAAATATGGCTTAAGGGGCTAATAAGGGCTAAGTGTTTAGGGTTTAGTATTTAGGTAATTAGGGTTTGGAAAGAAATGCCTCTATCATATTAACAAAATTGTAATTCATCAAGCTTTGATCAAGAATTAAAACAAGTTCTAGAGAGATGATATTAAGCAGATACAAACAAAATTGAAAGAATTCGGGCCTAAATATCCTTCTAACAAAGGTAGTATCTCAATTAAGCAATCTCAAGGTTTAAAAACACATAATGCTACTTCCTTAGCATACCCTTACTTGCTTCTCGTGAAAACATTGAAAATGAAATTAACCAAAATCAACTATCATTTAAAAACATAGATGGTATTTTCAAAAACACAAGGACCATTTTAAAATTTATAAAATCTTAACAATTTCGGTTATGAAGGATAGTGTCGCTACAGCGAAGCCAAGAGTTTGTCGCGGTGAAACACAATTCACAGCATCCCCACAACAAAACCAAAAGTTCGCCGCAGTGAAATATGACAAAAACATTTAAAACAAACGATTTTCCTCAATTACTAAGTTTAAAATTAAAGGGACATAACCTCCCCCACACTTAAACATCAGATTGTCCTCAATATGAAGAATAATTAACACAATTATGCAATGGAAAGGAAGCGTAAGGCTAATGAAGAACAATACATCATATAATGAACCAACCATTAAGTTTGTACATGAAAAAATGTAACTGAGTATCCGACAAACTAAAAAAAACAAAAACAAAATGAAGGAAAACACAAGAACAAGCAACTCGAGCTACTCCATAGTATGATCATCCTCGGTGCCAGAGGGACTTGCTTCCAGTGTACCAGCACCGCTTAGTGGGTCATCTTCATCAGGAGGGAGCTAGAAGTGAAGGTGCTCAGTGAGCAATGCATCGATCCACTAACGATACCGTTGATCTCGATCCTGCCTGTCTATCTCCTAAAGGAGGGTGTCCTAGAGAGTAGCAAGATCTGCACAGAGGTCATCAACTTAACTAGCGAGGGTCTGTAAGGTAACGAGCACAGGGATGGCCTGAGCTGGAGGATCGTCCTGGTGCCGTAGTTGTAGAGGTTGCACCAACATCTTAAGTAGAGGGTGAACGAGGTAGGTGAATGGTGGGCTGTTTCAAGCGAGTATACCTGAAGAGTGGAGCTGGGTCAAAATAGGCATTAGTATCCAACTCTGGGATATGGTATGCTCGAAAAATGTCAAAGATAATATAGGGAAAAATGATGGCATTGGTGAATTTAGCGATATTGATGGAGTCGAAGAGGGCGGAGGTGATAGCATAAGCTATATCGATTAGGTGACCAATAATTAGGAGTTAAATATAAAGTGCTTGTTGTTTAGTGATGTAGGCGAGGTGGGTGGTTGGGATGATGGTGGTGCAGACTAGGTGAAGCCAAGGACGAGCTACGGGTAAGAAATTAGATCGTTTAAGATAGAGTTTATAATATTGGGTTTTATGCCATTCGGTGCCCTCTTGACAGAGGGTGCAAATAACATTGTCCGAAGGGTAATGATGGATAAGCTGATCATAATGACAACGAAAAATGTTGGGAAGGTCAAAATGTCGATATATATTAGCGGTGGTGAATGCATTGGGTACTCTAATACCATAGAAGTTAAGTTCGATGGTATTATTAAATCTGGCATAGGTGTAGAAATGGTGAACGAATTTTTTGTTACCTTGAGAACGGGGTTGTACTAAGCCTATAAGATTAGAAGCAACAAGTTGCTATACAAAGGGGTGGTCAGGAGGACCTAATGGAAAAGGGTCACTCTTTAATGAAAGGCCTAGTGTCCACTTTCTCATAGAGTTCTGAAAAAGTAAAGCTATCAGAAGAGCAATTGGAATCACTAGGAAGAGTAGTGTTGGCATTCTTAGTATGAGGCATTTTCTTGTAGAAAAAAAACACAAAAAAATAAACGAAATGAATGCACAAAATTGACTAAAATTCATAACCTAAACGAATAAGGTCACCCCGGTGAACAACAGGCACTCGTCTTGCCACTAAGAACATAGTAATTCACCTCGCTGCAACGTAAGGAATGCGTTGTCGCGACAAAAGTGCCCTAAACGTAACAGGAATGACTAGATAGAAACTAGACAAAGGCAAGGATTAGAAATATTTATGAAGAAGAAGGAGGGCTTCACAGGGAAGGCTGGCGAGCGCGAAATGGGGCGAGGAGAACAAACGGTGGCCGCAGCTAATTGGGAATGAGAGATACTTGGTGAAGAGTGCTAGGATGGCTATGGCAAATAAAGGGGATGGAGACGAGGGAGGAGGGGGGTTGGGTTGTTTAAATAGGGTTTGAGGTGTGAAATGACGAAAAGGGGCAGGGGGAATACAAAAGGTTAAGAGAAAATAAGGGTGGAAGGGTTATTTCACCGTGTTAATTTCGTGCAGATTGAACTTTCATCATGGCGAACTAACCTTAGTTATGAAATCCAGCAAAATAGCGATATTTTGCTACGGCAACATGAGCTCATGCTACGGCGAAATTATCTTGAAAGGAAAATAAATAGATGAGCTTTGTTCGCCATGGCGACACAAACTTCACACCGTGATGAAGGTTGCCTGAGAGATTTCTAAGGAAATTTCATTGTGGCGATGTGGAACCACTCCACAGTGAAATTTTCCCGAGAGCAATAAGAAGGAAAACAAGGTAGGTTCGCCATAACGATGAAGGCTTCACGCCGGGGTGAAAGTTATCCAAAAGTAAAAGAAACAGAGACAGAAATGAAAAACTTTTCTTCCAAAGGCTCAAGTGGATACTCAACTCACTTAGAATTCATATACAAGGTCTTTATGCATTAGAAAACAAAGTGCAACCCAATCAATCACATCAGATTCCTCAGTCATGGACGATGTATCATGCATTAAGCCAAAGCGTAGTGAACATAAAAGGGAGATGAATTATTGAATTGAAACTGCATAAATTAAAAACTAAACTTAGGTCCTAATGAAATGGTTTCTCCCCCACACTTATTCAACATATGAATTCATCCATAATGTCATATTCAATCACGGAGAAGAAGTAAGTAGTAAGTGAAGGAGGAGAAATGACATGATGACTATAAGGGATCATGTGTCTCCTAGTGGATGTTTGGTAGGTAGCTATACTGTGATAAGGCAACTTGACCACTTGCCACTTTGGTGTTAACATCCACATTTCTCGGTTCACCTAAAACATTAGTGGAAAACCCTTACTCCAAGGGGCCATCAGTGAAAATCAAAGCATTCAACAGGTTCAGTGTAGAGTTATAGTAAACATGTTGGAGTTCAAACGCAAAGCATGCATTATTATTAACAATATCAAGCATGTTAAATCCCAAAAGTGAATACTCCTCATGGGAGTGTTTCATAGCTTCATACATGTTAAAACTCACTTGTTGATTTCCTACCTCCATAGTTATTGTACCTTCTTTCATGCTTATCATAGTACTAGCAGTCCTTAAGAAGGGTCTACCAAGAATCAAGGTAGTGTCCTGCATAACTTCAGAAGACATGTCAAGTATATAAAAATCAGCTGGAAAGACCAAACCCTTTACTTGGACTAAGATGTCCTCTATAATGCCCACTGGATGCCTAAGGGACCTATCAGCCAATTGTAACACTACAGATGAACGCTTAAGACTCTTAACTCCTAATGATGTATAGACAGACTTAGGCATCACAATAATTGCCACCCTTAGAACTAACAAGGCCCTTCCTATGGTAATCTTTCCTACTGTGCACAAAATGGTGAAAGATCCAGGGCCTTAGCTCTTGACGGGTATTTAGGGTCTAAAAAGTGCGGACATATTTGAGCTGACTTGTACTCTTTCATTAGGTCTAAACTTTCTTTTGTTTGTGCACAAGTACTTAAGATTTTAGCATATGCAAGAACCCTTTTCACTAGATCAAGCAAAGGGATGTTGACTTCTACTTTCCCAAATAAGTCAATGACATCTTTCTCATGTTTAAAATTTCCCAAATAAGTCAATGACATCTTTCTGATGTTTAAAATCATTAATTCTTTTTATAAGAAAATATGAATTCAGAAAAGGAAGGTCTTTTATACTTGCCTCTTTGTCGATTGCTTCCTAGGTTCCTTGCTTACTTGATTCTTGAGTGTTCTCTGAATTTGCTTCCTTACTCCTTGATTGTTTTAACTCCTTTTCAGTCAAGAGTACTCTTTCTTTTAAACCTTCAGACTTCTTAACTCTCTCAGTTGATGAAGACAATTCTCTGCTCTCATTCTCCTTTTCATCTCCTCCCTTATCTTGATTTCTGAACCTCACTTATTTCCTACTGCAGAGAGTTATGGCATTCAAGCTTTTGGGGTTTATAATGGTATTTGAGGGGATAACTCCACTACTTCTCGTTGATTCTCACTCATGTTGTTGGACAATTGGGCAACATAGGAATTGATATTCTCAGCTTTCACCTACCATTTCTCCATTCTCTTTTCTAGAGCATTAAACCGAGCAACGGTCTTAGAGGAATCCTGTTGAATGAGATGGGCTATCACATTAAACTGGTTATTGTTCGAAGTCCTTTCTTCCTTCATCAAAGCCATCATATTATGAAAAAGTTGGTTGGTGTCCTTCTTTGGTGGAACAGTCGGAGCTTGCTGTTGGTTAGGGAAATGGTTAGTGGAAGTACCAGTTCCTCCTCCTTGTTGAAATCTGTTTGAGCCCTTTCCTGCTTCATTCCTCCAACTAAACCCAGGGTTTGCCTTCCATCTCTCGTTATAAGTGTTGAAGTAGGGGTCCCATTTTTTATTAGTCCGACCCTGATACACTGCAAACATCTCTTTATACCGACTGAGGCAAACACTAGATATATGCATCACTGACCCACAAGTATCACAACTGGGTGCAGTAAGATCCATAGAAGATGTTGGGCAATGTACACTTATGTTTTTCAATTCTGTAGTGATGAAGGACAACTGTGAAGTTACTATGCTCTCCAAAGAGTCAACTTTAGACTCCAAACTCTCCATTCTTTTAGATTGGGCTATTGAAGCTCCCAATTCATGTACACCTATAGTATCTCTCACACTATACTATTGATGATTTAAGGCCATCTTCTTGATTAGATC
Source organism: Erythroxylum reticulatum (assembly GCA_025504915.1). Classification (NCBI taxonomy): domain Eukaryota; kingdom Viridiplantae; phylum Streptophyta; class Magnoliopsida; order Malpighiales; family Erythroxylaceae; genus Erythroxylum; species Erythroxylum reticulatum. The sequence goes on along the minus strand of JANSVA010413326.1, from coordinate 12,386 downwards.
ATATGCTTCCGTAGTTGAAAGGTCAATCAAAGAACCTCCTGATGTTGCATCCAGCATACCTTTCTATAGTTTAAAGTATTTCTCCAGGAATGTCTTTCACAGATTGACCTAACTATGGTAGGCATTCGCCACATGCCTTGGGAGGCTCATATACCACTCCCGTGCTTTTCCCTCCAATGATAGGTGAAAAACCTTCTATAGTACTTAATTAAGTGAAGCTCCGGGTTTCATACTCTGACAGATCATAGAAAAAGATTACAAATGGATGTAGGGATCCTCTCCTGTCAAGCCATAAAATTTAGGAAGAGATTTAATGAGTAATCTTTTAACTTAAAAATTCACGTCAAAATTAGGACAAACAGTAGTAAATGGATCATAATTAACATCAGAGGTAGTTGCTTCCCTAATAGTTCTCCTTCTTTCATTCCCGTTATTTTCTCCAACTTGCTTATGTTCCCCATTACCTCCATTATCATCATTCCTAGGTTGGTTAGCATGGAAGTTATGATTTTGCAGAAAAGCTGGGTTTTCAGCTATGATCACTCTTTCTATCGACTCACTCTCACAACTTGGCCGACTAGACTCTTCTCTAACAACTAACTAACTTCTCTCTTTTTCTCTCCTCTCCTTTCTAATCTTTCTCAAACTTCTCTCAATTTCTAGGTAGAAAGGTAGAATTTTAACTCTCCAGGGCATGCATGGGAACAATTCAAATGAAAATAAAAGGGAACAATAAGTACTCGCAAGCACACAAATTCAAATAAAAAGATGAGATGTGATGGATGCAAGTGTGTGAGTGTATGAAAGTATGTACGAAAGTAAAGTATGTATGTATTAACCAAAAAGCAATCAAAGAAATGTTCAAAACTGTGTGGGTAAAAAAATGCTAAGTATGAAAAGTGCAGAAAATTTAGTATGCTTTGTTTTGTATTCTCAAATTTTAATTTTATGCTAAGAAAATGAAATCCTGTACTATTGGCAAGTATGAAATTAAACTATCTAAAATGCAGTCTAAGCAAATGTTTCTAACCTCATTTAGCAATAAAAATGACAAAAGCTAACCTAGAGAACCAATTGCTTGGTTCCCTGGAAACAATGACATTTTGATTCAGTTCTTTTTGTTCTTACTCTTGGAGGTCAAATCAAAAAATTTAATTCCAAGGATTGCAATATAGAATGCAACCTCGAGTCGTCTCACTTAATCGGAACCTAAACTAATGGATCTAATCTAACTTATATGTCATGAAATGCAAACTAAATTAGCAAGGAAGGGGGTTTTGATCTTTAGAAATATTGGGAAATTAAATGAATTGTAAAAAAAATATGTCAAAATATTTTTTGAATTTTAGGAAAAGAAATCGGAAAGATGAAGACAACGATTAAATTTGATAGTATTCTCTTGGGAATGTTCTTGGCTTTTATAGCTCGAAACCAATTTTTTGATGGGAGTAGAAATCACTAAGTTTCAAATGATAAATCTTAAAGAACTCTTTAAGTCTAAGGTCTTAATCAATGAACTCCATTTCTTAAGACCTTGTTGAATGCCTTTAGTGTGTGTAATGGGTAAGTTAATGCAACAAGTCATTTTGGGATCTCAAATCAAATCAATATCAAAGATAACTATGTAAGATAAAAGAGATCCAACAAGATCACAAATAGAAATATATGAGACTTTAAATATTTAAGCTCAAAGTTCTACATCAACAAATCCTAACAACACATGGAATATCCAATACTTGATTAAACTCTAATCAAGAATGTTCAACTACAAATTACAATTCCTAAACCTAGGAGTTCTTAAATCATAGCCAAACATAGATTAAACTACTCCCCTTTTAGGCCCCTTGAACTTAAGCCATCGCTACATCTTCAAGAGAAGAGACGTGCCTAGCCACGCATAGCTCTAAGAGACTTCACAACTGAGAACCCACCAGCATCCATGATAGCAGTCGATGGTGGAAAGAAGAAAATAGTGGTATGGATGAGAGAAGATGATGGTGTGTGTGTGTAGAAGAGTTGTTTGAATGGTAGAGAGAATGAATGATGGAGAGATATCTGTCGACTCATGTTGTAACTTAAACTAAAATAGGTAATTTTACAAATTGGGTTATGGTTTGGGTTACACAGTAGGTAAACTTTTGAAAATGGTTTGGGTATTTGAAGGTTAGCCATGATGAACTTTTCCTGAAAGATTTTGCTTGGAGTTTTTGGTTTCTTCACCACGGCGATGTGAATTTCATACCATGATAAAATTATCCTGAAAAGTCTTTTCAATAATTTGCCGAGTTCACCGTAGCGATGTGAACTCACGCCATGGTGAAATTAACCCGAAGATTTTTTGCGTGAATTCTTCATACTTCACCGCGGTGAAACATCAACTTTCACTATAGCAAACTTTCCTGTTGGCCTGTTGACTTGTCATTTTCAGTCTTCACTTCTTGCCTCTACTCCTTGAGTCTCCTACAATGAACAAATGGTAGTTTACAGTATCAATTGTTCTAGAAAATTAATTTAGTGAAATTACTAATTATTTGAGACAAATTTTACTCTCAAACTACATAAAGTAAAGGCAAGCACTCAAGAGTCAAATTAAGTATAACATCTAAAAATAAGAGCCAAGAAGTGTAATAAAAACCATGAAAATGTCACCAATTTATAAGAAACTTGGGTTCAATCATTAGCCCATTGAATATAATCTGATCCAAGTCCTTTTAGGAATAGGCTAAACATATTAAAATAAATAAGTCTCAAAATAGCCCAAAAAAATGAAGCACATGCTACTAACTAAAAGAATAGCCCGTAAACAAGTCCTTGGGCCAAAAATAAAAGATAACAAATAATAAGCCAAAAATGCGCCCCAAACAAGACTTGAGCTTGTTTCCCAAAATGGATAAGTATTAGCCTCTTCCAACGCCTCCTCTAACAAACTCACAAGCTTGGGCATGCCTCGATGTTCTTCCATAGATGTTTCAGCCTCCTTATATACTTGCCTTGTGATTTGGGCTTGAACAAAAGCTTGCATTGCTTGTTTAAACCTTGAAGCTTGTTGCATTGTAATTGGACCACTTTGCATATGTAATTTGTTAGGATGATGTGTAAGGCGTGGAACTCCATTACAAAGGCTGGTTGTATCATCCCCTCCCTCCTCATCAATTCACGTTGCAAGTACTTACTTATTGATGCAAATCAATTTTTTGAAGTAACCATAAAGACCTTCACGCCTTACTTAAAGAATTCAATTCTGAAATTTTATTCATCATCTAATCTAGGTTACAAGGATATAATAAGGTATAAATACACTTGACTAAGTCTTAACCCTAATAGGAATGAGTCTGCAAGCCCATTTAATAAAAACTAGGCTAATCTTAACAAATCTAGGAGTATCTAGCCCACTGAACATAATCTAATTCAAGTCCTTTTAGGAATGGGTTAAACACAATAAAACAAATAAGTCTCAAAATAGCCCAAACAAACAAAACACATGCTGTTAACTAAAAGAACAACCTCTAATCAAGTCCTTGGGCCTAAAATAAGAGATAATAAATAATAAGCCAAAAATGTGCCCCAAACAAGACTTGAGCTTGTTTCCCAAAATGACTAAATACTAGCCTCTTCCAACGCCTCGTCTAATAAAGTCACAAGCTTGGGCATGCCTTGGTGTTCGTCCGTAGATGTTTCAGCCTCCTCATATACTTGCCTTATGATTTAGGCTTGAACAAAAGCTTGCATTGCTTGTTTAAGCCTTGAAGGTTGTTGCATTATAATTGGACCACTTGGTATATGTAGCTTGTCGGGTTAATGTGTAGGGCGTGGAACTCCATTGCGAAGGTTGGTTGTATCAGAGAGTGTAATGCCATGTATCATGTGAAGATAACCTCTCTTGGACTACTTTATGCTAAATCCTTATCCCCAAAATATAAGTTGCTTCTCTAAGGTCTTTCATAGAGAAGTTATTAGCTAACCAAATTTTGACTAATTGAAAAGCAGAGACATTGTTTATTATTAGCAATATGTCATCTACATACAGTACAAGGAACATGATTGCGTTCTCACTAACCTTCTTATACACACATGACTTGTTCGGATTTTGTGAGAAACCAAAATCTTTGATTGTCTCATCAAATTGGATATTCCAACTTATGAGTGCTTGCTTCAATCCATAATTGGATTTTGGAAGCTTGCATACCTTTTCTCCATTCATGGATATGAAACCATTAAGTTGTGTCATATACAAATCCTTAGTTAGGCTTCCATTAATGAAAGTTGTCTTCATATCTATTTGCCATATCTCATAATCATAATGTGCAGCATGGCTAGGAGTATCCTAATAGATTTAAGAATAACTATTGGGCTAAACGTTTCCTCGTAGTCAACACCTTGCTTTTGATGATAACCTTTAGCCACAAGACTAGCTTTGTGGGTAACTACATTACCCTCCATGACTGTTTTTCTTCTTGAAAACCCATTTGCACCCTATGTGTTTTATCCCTTTAGGTGGGTCAAATAAATTCCACACCTAGCTTTCGTAAATGGAATCCATTTCAAATTTCATAGCTTGAAGCCATTTGTCAAATTCTGAACTCTTTAGAACCTCTTCGTAGGTAATAGGGTCATCATCTTCTATGAGCAATACGTCTTTAAGTTCAGTAATGAGAAATCTGTATCTCTAAAGAACATGACGTATCCATAAGTTCAATTTGTCTCCCACTGTCTTCTCTTAGAAGAAAATCTTACTTTAAAAAAATAACATGTTTTGAAACAATCACCTTTTATTCCGAAACATGGTAGAACTAATATCCTATAGTTTCCTTAAGATATCCAACAAATAAACACTTTTTAGATTTAGCTTCAAGCTTATCTAACTGAATCTGCTTCACATAAGCAGGACAACCCAAAACTTTCATATGAGAAAGATAGGGTTTCTTGTTAGTCCATATCTCATATGGAGCAACCTCATCTGACTTGGATAAGGCTCTATCTAATATATAAATAGAATTTTTGAGTGCATATTCCCAAAAGGATTTTGGCAAATCTACTAAAACCATCACAGACCTGAGCATGTCTAACAAGGTTCATTTTCTCGTCTTAGTCTCACCATTGTTTTCTGACGTGTAAGGTTGAGTCCACTGGGACAATATTCCATTATCCTTGAGATAATCTAAAAACTATTGGCTTAAGTATTAACCACCTCGATCCAATTGAAGTGATTTAAATCTTCTCCCAAGTTGTTTCTCAACTTCATATCTGAATTCTTTGAACCTTTCAAAAGCTTCAAACTTATATCTCATAAGATACACATACCCATATCGAGAATGATCATTGATAAAGGTAATGAATTATATGAAACCACCATTGGCACGTATGGACATCAGACCATGTACATCAATATGTATTAGGTCTAAAAGTCCACTAGCTTGTTCACTCTTTTCCTTAAAGGGTAACCAAGTCATCTTGTCTAATAAGCTAGATGTTGGGGTTATATAAATATAGTGCCCTGGAAAGCAAGTGTTTTTACATTTAACTTAATCTTCTTCCAGTAAATTTTTTGTAATGAAAATATCTATTATTAATAAAAATTTTTTTGGTTTTATTTGTATGAGCATAATATAACTAGTCATAAGGTACCAAGATTCTTTTGTAAGTAATATGCATATACATAAGAGATGTATGGGAAACATGTATATTATTAGAATCTAAATTAGTTGATTCACAATTGAATAATCAATTTGGTCGCTTGATTATGCTTTAGACTGTAGTGTTGCGATTTATCTCCGTGTAAGTAAAGGAGTTTACTTCAAGGGAATGATGAGTTTCATATCATGATAGTAGTTAACTATCGATAATGGATCCATTAAATGAATCTGGAATCATGTATGTTTTTAAAGAATAAAGTAGGTCGTTTCTTTAATCTTAAAACATACACTTTAACATTCTTTTATTATGAACCACAGTCTTGATGAGTGGTGAGCTCATGTGTGTTTTATTATAATTCTTGATATGATCGAAATGGATTTTACAGATGTCTACATGTTGGAATTTTGAATTCAAATATGTATAAGGGAACATTCACTCAAATAAATAGTTTATAGTGATATCATCACTTCTAGATGTTTTATAGAGATTAGTGATTAAACTGGCGCTAGTAGTTGATTGACTAGCTACCCATCAAGTCTTAACACCAAGATGAGATATCACCATACAGAGTAAAGCGGGAGATCTAGAAGGAGAAACTAAAATAAGGACAAAATGATAATTTTAACCTTTATTGTGTAGATGGCTATAATATGGTTTATAACAGAGTTTGCATTTGGACATCTATTGTGAAATATGTGATCTAATAATTTTTAGTAATTCAAGAGCTCAACTAATTGTCTTTAGTGGAATGCCATTTGGTTAATAAGTTGGAAATAATTATAATGAGATTAAATTAATTCTGGGCTTATTGAAGCTTGAATTATATAAGTCTAATTAAATTCCCCATATAGCTTCTAGGAAAGGTTATCAAGCAAAGTAAGAAAAATAAATAGAGGTTACCAGAAAGAAAATAAAGAAAGAAAGGACCGAAGATTTGGAATAATAATACCGAAACAATTTTATTAAGAGTTAATTAAATTTTGTTTTAAGCCTATGATTAAATGTTGGGCTTTCACTAATTAATTGTTAATTAGAAACCTAAAATGAAAATTTAATATTAGGCTAGATTTTGGTTTTATTTGATTAATTAGATTGAAACAATGTTTGTAAAGACAAAAGGAGGGCAAACTAAAATCTACAATGATGTAGATTTCGATTTTATATAGCTAAATAGGCAATTGCTCATTTAGCATTGAATGGATAAATATAAGGTGGGTTTTATCATGCTTCATCATCATTAAATGGTTTAATGGTGTCCTCATTAAATATTTTAATAGTCTTATCATTAAATGATTTAATGGTTGTCATTTAATGTTGGCATATAGAAATACATATAAACCTTTTAGCATTCATTTTATTAAAGAAGGAAGTAGTGCATTTGTTGCTCTCTCTCCCTTCTTTCATCATTTAAATGAAAATGAGAGTGTCTTATTTTTGTTTTTTGTCTTTTCATCTAGCCGTATTAAACAAATGAGGATGTCTCATTTATTAGCCTCTTTTTCATTTCGATTAAAAGAATGAAGTGGTGCATTGGTTGCTTTTCCCCCCTTTCTTTCATTATCTAGCAGAAATTAGGAATAAGAGGGGTGTCATTTTAGTTCTTTCAACTGGTTCATCGTAAAAGGAAAACTTCTACAATATTTCTCCTTTCCCACCAAAGGATCTTGTTAACTAAGTTATCTAAAGAGAAAAAGTGGAAGATCAGATTGGTTAAGGATATAATAGCAAGGAGTCAAAACTGTAGCAAAGGAGTCAGTAAAATTTTGATCATGTTCTTGTGTTATTTATTTTTCTAATACCGTATCATGTATGGATTAAAACATGTTGATTTGGTTATCATGCTTCTGCTGCATTTTGATTTCAGAAAAAAGTTTTTGAAATCTACCGTTTAGCTAAATCTAGTATGATATTGTTTTTCGATCCAACACTAGATTCACATAGTTCATATGATTCATAATTAAATGACCCTAAACTGCCATATTTGTGTAGTTTAGACATGCATCTCTCACTTATATGGCCAAGATGACAATGTCATAAGTAAAACAATATCACATTATCTCATTTTATTCTTTTGTTATTATTAATATTTAGAACCAGATTAGACATATCCAATATGTATATACCATTGTATAATATACCCAAAGCATATAGCATTCCATTCAAATTAATTGAACAACCATTGTTATTAAAATTTAAATGGAATCCAGATTTATTAAAACTAGAAATGGATATTAAATTTTTAGTTAAAACAAGTACATAAAAATGATTGTCAAATTCTAATACAATCCCATTAGGGAGCATCAATACATATATGGCTATAGCTAATGTAGCAACTCTTGCTCCCACTCACAGGTCTGACTCTCTCTTGTTGAGTTGTCTACTGTTCCTGAGGTCCTTCATGTCAGCATAAATACGTGAGCCACAATTGGTATTTAATACCTATATGTTGTTATCAGAAATAGTACGAATATCAATAATATAAATACCTGGAGTAGATGGGGCATTAGATGCCTTCTTCTTCTTTAAGGACTCTAGACAGGCTTTGCAGTTTCTCTTCTAGTGGCCATCCTTGCCACAGTGGAAGCAACTTCCCTTCGAGATAATCTTCTTTGCTTGCTTGACACCTCCTTTAGGCCTTACAGACTTCTTATTTTGACTCTTTCTTTTCGAGCCAGAAGAGTTCACCAGCGTCATAACCTTGTCCTTATGGACAAATGTCTCAACCTCCTTGAGTATGTTGACTAACTTGAAAATTGTGATGGATATATTGTCCATCCGATAATTAAGCATAAATTTTGAGTAATTATCGGTTAAACTCGTCAGAATTAATTCATGATCTAAAAGAAAACCTAAGGAGGCCAACCGCTTGATGTAGCCATTCATCTTTAATGCGTACTGCACTGAAGATGTCCCCTCAACCATCTTGGAGTGGATGAGCAATCACAAAATCTCGAACCTTTTAGATCTTGCTTTCTCATCAAAGAGCTCCCTAAGATGATAAACTATAGTATGACAATCTATAGCCTCGTGTTGCTTTTGTAGCTCTGGTGACATAGTGGCTACGATAATACAACTAGCCATTTTATTATCATTGATAAGGTTCCTATATGACCTCCGATCATCATTAGGGGCAATAGCAACAGGTGGACCAGGAAGTGGTTCTTCCAAAACATAACCAAGCTTCTTGGACTTGAGAACTATTGTCAATTTCCTTAGCCAGTAAAGGAAGTTTGGTCTAGTCAACTTGTTTGCTTCCATTAACTATCTTAGATTAACACTAGTACTCATGGTGTTGACTTAGGTAATATCAACCTTTCGTCTAAGAGATAAAAATTATAATGTACTTAAATGCATTTCTGTAAGGACTTTAATATCACGCATTATGGCTCCCACTATTTTTCAAGAATTCATAGCCCTTAATATAACTATGAAAGAACTCCTAGAGAAATTCTCCTAATGGGTTGATATCCAATATCCCTAAGAATGACTTTGGGTTTTCTCAACAAGCCACCTTTGTTCAACCGGTAGGTATCGATCATACCAATTGCATCTCCAATGAAACTATCGAATCTAGTGCTATCAACTGTTGATGTATGCACAATCATTGGTCTATCAACTCTTGACACATATACATTTAATGTACACTACCTAACTTTGCTTCTGTCCACATTGATCTTAAGCTTAACCAATAAGCCAACGCTTCTAGTTAAAACTGACCCATTAATTCGAAAATCCTATTTCCACTGTTCGAACATATCTGTGTAAAGCGGGCTTAGGTTTTCCAAACAACCCTAACTTTTAAAGGACTTTGATTCTCTCCATATTAAAGGAAGGCTTTAGTTTTAACATTCTAAGTGAGGGGTTTGACTAAGGTCTCATCTAACTTCGATGGTCTTATACATATAACTCACACATATATATACATATAACTACTATAACTACATGGCATAATATGGATTACCCAATCAAATTGGGACTAATCCCATAATCATTCATCACGCAAGCCCACACATTCTCCTAACCATGTATTCTCTAATGCATATGTGTAAACACATCATTTCGGTTATGACATCTTATAGATCCTAACACTTAGATTTACTATCTTCCTTTTACTGACTTGGCTAAAATTACTATTGCATATTATTTTATTTGGAATTAATATTAATCTAATTAACATGAATTAAGAATTTCAAAAATTAATTCATAATTAATTTATTGTAAAATAATTATTTGATATCCAAAATTAAATAACTTTAATTTTGTCACACATGCCAATTTTTCTAGTCTTACTAGAAAATCTATTGCTCTACTAAAATTAATTCAAAAATAATTTCTATAGTTTACCACAATTTTTAGAACATCAAATCATCATTCCAAGCATCTCGAGGTCATTTCATGATGATCAAAATAATTTAGGAATCACCCTAAAATTATTATGATCACCGGAACATTGATAAGACACCAAAAATGACAAATATGACTTTTAAAATTTTTCTGGAAATCAAATTTCAAGAAAAATCATTTAGGCATGCATCAAACATCACGTTAACACATTTTTATCACAAAAACATTTTTAAGGTTCTAGAGTCGAAATCTAAACATACAAAAATATCAAACAAAACAGATCCTACAATTTCTAGAAAACTGTCCAAATCTGAATTTTTTTTTGATATTACAAAGGCATAAAAACATCCCAAATATGTTCAAATAATTGTTTAAGAATTAAATTCCACGAAAATCATGTGTAACCTCATCAGTTTAGCCAATAGATATCACATGCCCAATAGAAAGACATTGAATCATTCGCATACATCTTATGAACATATTGGTGAAAGAAAATCTTGAAAAATATTTTTCTATAATTAATTTCGAACAAAACATTACAGGACCCTAAGCTGTCACAACTAGGGAAACAGTTTTCATATGTCATGTATTTGACATCTAACAAGGCACAAGATGGCCTTGATACCACTATAAGGTTCCGATCATGGATCTCATATATAGTATATATCAAATATATGCAGCAGAAAATAAAATGAAACCTCAAAAACTGGATCTACTCATGCATATAGATATAGAAAACAAAAACATGAAATGTAATATGTTTACATACCTTTCTGACGATCTCCTTCGTTCTCTAATCTTTTCCGTGTTGGGTTGTCGTAAACCATAACAATCAACATAGTCTGTCTCTAATGAAAGTCCATATAAAGATAGAAGGATGAAACCTCACTAGGAGATGGCTAGAATTCTTTCTTTATGCTACCAAAGGCAAGAACTCGTGTGAGAGTTAGAGAGAAAAAGAGTGTGCGTGTAAGAAAGAACCTTTCTTTCACTTGTGTCTTACATAAGATGCATAAAAATGACAATTGTTTTCTACCATCTTTGGCCTCCCATAACCCATCATTAATGGGAAGTTATGGGACGTTAATGGTTATGAATAACATGTATTAATGGAACTTGTGGGAAGTTAATGACCATGAATAACATGCATTAATGGAAGTTTTGGGAAGTTAATGACCAAATTGGCAGCCAACAAGATGTTGGATTGGAAAAATAAAGCATGTCATATTTGGAAAAATGGTAAATTTCAAAAAATTTTATAAATCTAAATTGTTGCGAAAGCAATATATCCAAATCATTATGTCAATCTATACATGATATGGTAAAAGGATAATAATAAACAAAAACAAGATAGAGATTATTACTGACTCCTTCGCTACACCTTTAACTCCTCAGTGTGCTATCCTCTCCTTCTTCTTTCTTTTGAACCATTTCCTTTGTCAATCTATCCTCTTCTTGTTGTTGTATCCTCAACTAATTTGATCTACCACTTGTTCTTCTTAGACAACTTGGTTAACAAGATCCTTTGGTGGGAAAGGAGAACAAGTGTTTGGAGGAGATTTTTCTTAGAAGAAAGAAGGAAACAATGAGACACTTCTCATTTTAGGTTTCGGCCATGCATAGGTGAGAGGAGAGAGATGGTCAAAACAATGCAAGAACACTTTCTTACACACCTCAATTTCAGTTATGCATAAAAAGAAAAAAATAGAGAGAGCATCCAATGCATCATACCTTTCTTTAATCAAACATAAAGAAGCCATTAAATGAGACACTTCTCAATTATTTTAAAAAAGACCAATCACCTAATATGAGATCTATCAATTTCGATTTTTGATGATGAAAGAAAGAAGATGGTCCATCCAATGTACCTCTTTCTTCTTTAATCCAATGATTGCTAATAAATTACATGTTATCATTAAAAGATAACCATTAAACCATTTAATGGTAAGATCATAACTCCATTTATTGATGATAAAGCATGATAAATATTATCTTTATTTAGCAAGTCAATGCTAAATGTGCAGCTGCACATTCAACCATTAAAAACCAAAAATTCTTCTCCTTTCTTTAAAAATTTTTGTTTTAATATAATTAATCTAATTAATTAAATTAAACCAAAGTCTAACCCATTTCTAAATATTCATTTAGGCTTATAATTAACTATTAATTAGTACAAGACCAATCATTCAATCATGGGCTTTAAAACCTCCATTTATATTTCTTACTTTGCTTGATAACCTTTCTTGAAGCCAAATGGAGAATCTTATTGGAGTTAGATAATTCAAGCTCCAATAAGTTTAGAATTAATTTAATCTCATTAAAATTAATTCTTACTTGTTAACTAAACGTCATTCCACTAAAGACAATTAGTTGAACTCTCGAATTACTAAATATTATGAGAACATATA
>JANSVA010413318.1:0-22481 GCA_025504915.1 Erythroxylum reticulatum | reverse complement strand
GCCCGCCTGGGGCTTATGCCCAGGGCTTATCCTAAACCCCCCCCCCCCAATTTCCTCCCACACATCGGATTGTCTGTAATGACGTCATATCATCTGTGATGACATCTTTCATCTTAAAAGATGCCATCTTAACAGATGCATCATCTGTAAAGATTATCGTTTGTAATGACATCATATCGTTTGTGATGACATCATTCTTCTTAAGAGATGCATCGTCTGTAAAGAGGTATCATCTGTAATGGCGTCATATCATCTATGATGACACCATTCGTCTTAAGAGATGCATCGTCTGTAGAGATGTATCGTCTGTAAAAATGTATCATCTGTGATGACATCATATCATCTATAATGATGTCATTTGTCTTAAGAGTTGTATCGTCTTTAAAGACACTTCATCTTAAGAGCAATATCGTCTTAGGTTAACTTTTGCTTCGTCTTAAGTTGACCGTTTGTGTCGTCTTAGGTTGACTTTTGCTTCATCTTAAGTTGACCATTCTGTTTCGTCTATCTTTTAGCTTCGTCTGCCTCTGCCATTCGTCTGTTCTTTTTGCTTCGTCTACTTTTACCATTCATTTGATGTTATCGTCTGCTCCATTTTTTTACCCTTTAGAAGATAGAATCCACCTTTAAGGCCTTCATAGAAATTGTAGATATCGAAGTCGTCTTTCAAACCATCTATAGATGGTATTAATCCGTTACCCCAACTGACAATTTTGCTAATTAACTCAAGATAGGTACTTTAGGATTGAGGTTTTCCAAAATAAATCAATCCTGAAATAAAATAAGAGCATTGTTTTGATGTTTGTCCTGTGGGGGATCGCCATCCTTGTAGAGCACTCTTTTAGATGTCACTTAGGATGTTGGACACGTGAAGCACGAGGGCGGAGTCCCAACACAACAAGTTTTACATGATATGAGATACTAAAAAAAAGCATTATATCTAACTCCTTAGATGTGAGCTTACTAAACCTTCGAGTAATTTCTTGCTCCCAAATGGAAAATACTAGACTTCAACTTGATTACTTAAGAGCTAAATCTCCTCTCAGTACCTACAAAATGAACATTGCAATTTTAATGAGTTTGCAAACCCAATGAGTGAACCATCATCAATGTGCTCACTCATATCATCACTCATTAAGACATATATAGTCTATTTTACCACATATGTCATATAGATTAATAATTCACATCACATCACCTACTTCATAGATTTTAACCATTTAATCATTTAATAAATAAAGGTGCATATGCAAATGCACACGTGAATCACTTCATCTTAACTTTGTTATGACCGAGTGCCTATTGAATTGTCCCATATTCATTGTGGATGCTGGGCTCATTTTATATACTGTCTCGTACCCATTATAGATACTGGGCTCATTGATAACTATGCCTGCTGCTCTTTATGCACGATTTTGAGCTTTAAGATCCTTTTTCACTTTGGCCACTCTGATTATAACTCCTTTATCTAATCATGCATATCACATAATATGCTAGCAATCACTTTCATCTAATGTACACAGTCTTTCATCACATTTTTCGGACCCAAGTCTGCCATTCAACATTCAGTTGAGCATTTATTTCCCACATTTATATACACATAATTAACATTCCAATACAGTCCCAAATATTGGACTCCTAGCACAATCAATTGTTCGAAATCATCAATATCACAATCATTTCAATATAGATATAAGGTTTCAACAAAAACCATTAAAACAGAATCACATATCTAATTATGATCACACATCTAGGTTACTCATAATTTACTCCAGATTAGCTATTGCCTTGATGATCAGGCAATGTCTGAATGTTGTCAGTCAATTTGTGCTTCTATATCATACAATACACATATATTTACACATTACTAACTTATTTAAACAAATAAGTGCTCAATCTTACACATGTATATGTGTCATGTTTAGTACATGCTCAATCGACTATCCTGGGTATGTAACCTTATTCACAAATCTTGCTCATTCATTCATCATATCTTGTACATAACTTATTGATGATTAGATCCATGGCTTAAGACATGTCGACTACTTTAAATTCATTCAATCATACCTAATTCATGACTTATATCCCTTGCATCACATTTTCATTCATCAAACAATCCATCCTTAATTCTAACATCAATTATCAACTTAAAATTATCAAACCCTTAATCAATCAATAAATTAATCATCTAGGTTCATTTCACACCTTAATCAAATCCAAATACACCAAGGTAAAGTAACTTATCCTTAGTTAGTTCAACAATCACAAAAAAATAGAGTTTTTCATTTCCCAAGCATTTCCCACGATCGTGGTTACCTTTCCACAATCATGTAAAGATAAAACATAAACTTTTCTTCTCCAGGGTATTTCTCACGATTGTGGGTACCTTTCCTCGATTGTGGAATGGGTGAATAGATGGTTCACCATCCCTTTCCTTAATTCTTTTTCCACATTTTAACACCATCATACTAATATATTAATCATACCTCAATTATAACTAAATTGCACTTCACTTCCTCATCAATTTCACCACCAATTCCAACTCAAAATCATTCAATTGATAACTCAAAAATCATTGTCTTTCATATATGATAATCAAAACAAAACTATGATTCACCTTCATACATATAACCCTAACTTATCAATTTCTGGAACACTCCCAATGTACCCATTTTTTTGCATAGTTACATCATCATTTTACTCTTCAAATCTTAACCTAAACCATCCATATAATCTAGTATTTTCAAGCATCAAAAACAAAAATAGAAACCATACATTCATTCTTCAAATTCCAACACAACTTTAACATCAACACTACATATCACTCATCTCAATTTAATCATCATGAATGTTTATATTTTAACATCTCATAGAGATCAAAAATCACTTACTTGTTTAACTCAAAACCTCCCCAATCTTCCAAGTAACTATCCCTCCAAATATGCAAGGACAAGGTATACTCCAAAAACAAGGTGGGAACATAAGGGTTTTAATTGTAAGATGAAGGTTACAAAATTTTGGAAAAAATTCAAGGGTTAGGGAGATTATGTGTGTCATTGGTAAGAGAAAGAAAGGGAAAATATAAGACCAAAATATAGAAGAAGGTGGTCGTACAAGTGCGAGAGACGTGGCTGTAGGTGTATGGAGGAGAAGATGGACACATGTCATACCAAGTGTCATGCTAAGACCTAGCCATATATCTTCTACTTCAACTTCCATTTGTCACTCCATAATTAGTCCATTTATCTCAAAATCACTAAGCCATTTTTCACCCAATTAAGTCACTATTTGTCTCTCATTTAATTAAGCCATATGTCTCTATTACCAATGTCATGTGTCATTGTTTCATAGGCTCGATCACCTTAAGTTCCCAAGTGTCAATTAGTCTTGTCAATTAATATTTTTTCTAGAATAAATGCACATAACACTTCATCAATCGCCCAATTGTGACAAAAATTCCAATTCACTAATTATAGTCCATTAAACCAGAATTCAAGACATGATCAATTAACAATCACAAAATCATAACATAAACATTTAAAATCTTTCATACCCGGGAATAAATCAATTGAGTGCATAAAATATCTTTGAAATGTGTATTAAATCATAACTCATATATTTATATGAATATAATGCATGTAAATGAAATGAACTTCATGTATTCTCATATGATATGACTCATATGACTTTATATAGCAGATAAATTCCTAAGTTTAGGAATGGGCTATTGCAATTAGAAAGTAGATTTAGCTCTTAAGCAATCTAGTTGAAGTCTAGTATTAATCATTTTGGGAACAAGAAATGGCTCAAATGTCTAGTCAACTGACATCTGAGGAGTTACGTAGAATGCTTTTGTTTAGTGTCTAATATCATGTAGAACTTATTGTATAAAATTGTGAACTCACAAATGGTTTTGTAATGTAAAAATATGGTTGGTGTGTAATGAAATGACAATGTGAATTATGTTTTATTAATGAAATGGGAAGCTTCGAAACTTTAAATGCTCGTGTTATGAATGATGCATCAATAAGTTAATGTGATTGCTCTAACATATCAATTTTGTGGGGTATGTACTCGAATGTTCTATAGAATGTTAGGTATGTGCTCTATGGAAGCGGGATATTACATATTTTGGCATCAGAGTATGGTTTGGCATTCCTAGAGACATATAGGAGTAGTTTATCATAACATTTAGTGAGAAACTCATATAGTGATCATGATTGTTAGTTGTGATAGGTCATCTTCTATAGGAGATCGAGTCATTGAGTCCGCTAACCTTGATTCAGGTGCAGCCAATAAAGAGTTTCCTATTCCCCAGTATGAGCCAATGCCTCAAAGAATACCTGGGAGGTGAGGAAAAAAGGTATGACAAACTCGAGAAATATGGGACTGTGGACTTCTATGGAAGTATAGACCCTACTAGAGCAGAAGGTTGGTTAGAAAGGATAGTGAGAATATTTAACTAGATGGACTGTGAGTCATACGAAAGGTTCGACTATATAGTCTCACTACTTTAGGGTCTAGCCTACCAATGGTGAAATACTATTCCTAGCAGCTCAATCTGACCCTATAGATTGATGTGGGAAGATTTTTTTAAGGTCTTAAGGAGAATTACATGCCAAAGATTTACTTAGACAAAAAGATAAAGGAGTTCTTAGATCTAAAGTAGGGAAGCCTCAATGTAGATGAGTACAAAGTATGGTTTAATGAGTTAATGGGGGTATGCTACTACCTTGACTCCAACTTAGGAGGAAACATGTAGGTGATTTGAAGATAGATTGAATATGGAGATTCAGACAAGGCTAGCAATTACTAAGTTGAGCAGTTTCATTGAGCTGAGAGCTGCTTTGATTAAAATCGAACAATTATTGAAAGACGAGAAGGGAGAGTATAGGTAGGAGTTTAGGTTGAAGAGACGAGGTGAGTCTCAAGTTGATCCTGGTAGAAGGTTTGGTAAACACCAGAGTAGACCATTATGATCACAGCAATTGAAATAATTAAGGGTTAGTTCAAGAGGTGGTTTTGATTTTTTTGGTGTTAGAGGACTGGCTTCGGGAGTACAGTCATATGCCAGACAGACACAACAAAACCCCAGTTGTGAACAATATGGGAAAAGTCATGGTGGGATAAACTGGAAGATATCAGGAGCTTATCTATGATGTGGTTCTTTTAAGCATCAAATCAAAGATTGTCCTACCATTGTAGGAGCTCAGTCTGGAGTGAGAGGACAATCGGTAATTGAAGTGACTATTCAACAAAGTAGAACAAGTGGAGTAAGACAGAGAGGCAGAGGCAAGAGTAGAGCTAGTTTTGTAGGTTCTAGTGCCAGGACCGAGACATGGAGTAACCAGCTATAGTTCTAGGCTAGGATCTATACAATCAGAAGATAGGAGGCTTAAGATTCCCCAGATGTTATAGCTGGTGTGTTATATGTCTTTAATTTTAAGGCATATGCATTACTAGATTCAAGATCAGCACATTCTTTTATTACTCCTCATCTGACGTTTAAATTGCATTGTGAATTAGAGGTGAGTACTCTACTAGGTAGTACTACCACAATTAGGGAGATTTGTAAAATGTGTATTATTTGGTTTGATCAGGCGAAGTTAGAATTCGACCTGATAGTATTGTAGTTAAAAGAGATAGATCTTATCTTAGGTATGGATTGGTTTACTACATATATGGCTATCATGAATTGTTACATTAAGGAGGTAATTATTAAATCTCCTAATCAATCGAGAGTAATATTTCGACGTGTTAGTCAAGCAATGCTAGCCAGGCTAATTTCATCAATGAGTGCTCTTAGATTGATTCAAGATAGAAGTGAGGCTTACTTAGCCTATATAACTGATACCTAAATAGAGTAGATAGTTTAGGATATTCTCGTTATCAAAGAATTCCTATATGTGTTTCCCACTAAATTATCGGGACTACCCTCGGATAAGGAGATGAAGCTTACTGTTGATTTGGTTCTAGCTACCGGTCCTATATCAATTCCTTCGTATAGGATGGCACCTGTAGAACTTAAAGAACTTATGAATCAGTTACAGGAGTGATTGGATAAGGGTTTCATTAGATCCAGTGTGTCACCTTGGGGAGCTCCAATTTTGTTTGTGAAGAACGATGATGGAACCTTGAAATTGTGTATCAATTATAGACACTTGAATAGAGTGTCCGTGAAAAATAAGTACCCATTACTGAGAATAGATGATCTACTTGGTCAACTACAAGGTGCTCAGGTGTTCACTAAATTGGATACGAGACCAGGATACTATTAGTTGAAGATAATAGAAGCTGACATACCAAAGAGTGCATTCCGAACTAGATATGGGCATTTTGAGTTTTTAGTGATGCCTTTTGGATTGATAAATGCTCTAGCAGCTTTTATGGCATTGATGAACAAGGCGTTTCAAACTTACTTAGATCACTTTGTGATAATATTTATTGATGATATTTTAGTGTATTCAAAGAGCAGAGAGGAACATTCTGAGGACTTGAGGTTAGCTCTACAGATTATGAGGGAAAAGTAATTGTATGCCAAGTTTAGTAAGTATAAATTGTGGTCGGATCAAGTGTTATTTTTAGGCTACATAGTATCTAGACTGGGCATACAAGTAAACCCAAAGAAATTTCAAGCAATGATGAAGTGGGAAGCCTCGAGAAATATATATGAGATTCAGAGTTTCCTTTGACAAAGATTCTGAAAGAGAATGTATCTTTCTAATGGACTGATGAATGTTGGAGGAGTTTTGAGGAATTAAAACATCAGTTGACTATAGCACCACTATTAGGTATTCCATCGAGGTCTCGAGGATATGTAGTATATAATGATGCCTCACACCAAGGATTAGCGTATGTTTTGATGCAATACAGTAAAGTGATTATCTATACTTGGAGACAATTGAAGTCTCATGAGTTTAACTATCTAGTTCACGATTTAGAACTTGTTGCAATAGTGTTTGCCTTGATAACTATCTAGTTCATGATTTAGAACTTGTTGCAATAGTGTTTTCCTTGAAGATTTGGAGACATTATTTGTATGGTGAAACATTTTAGATAATTACTAATCACAAAAGTCTGAAATAATTGTTAAGTCAGAAGGAGTTTAATATGAGACAAAATAGATGGATTAAGTTGCTTAAAGATTATGACCACACGATTGAATACCATCCTGGTAAAGCTAATATGGTAGCTGATGCATTAAGTAGGAAATCCAATAGCAGTGTGGCATAAATTTAGATATCGAGGTTACCACACTTAGTACAACTAAGAGCATTGAATGTTGAGTTAAGTTTGGGGCAGAATGAAGCGTTGATAGCTACATTAAAACTTAGACCAGTATTGCATTAGAAAATTAGAAAGTTATTTAAAGAATAAGACAAAGAAGAGGAAGGAGCTTTTGAATGATCCATTTTCAAAGAAACCCTAGAGATAATTGTCGAGAGATAGAGAGAGAGAAGAAGGAATAGAGAAGTGGAGAAGAAGCTGACTCGACGTACTTTTGGATCAGGAATTTCCCGACATTGCTACCTCACAACTCCATTCAAATCATATTTCCTATTTATTTTCCATTTTTATTATTGTATAAAATTAGGAATAACAGTATGATGAAAGGATTTTTTAATGTTGAGATGTTCCAAACTCACCTTCGGGGGTTTTATCTTTGAATTAATGAAATTTGATTGTTTGTGTTTTTACTGGATTTATTATGATTTAATTTCTAAATTACATAATTTGGTGATAAACTGAGAGGTTGAATTGAGTGAAAAATAGTTAAATTGGGTTAAGGAGAGTTAGGTAATTTAATAGAACAAGAATTAAATCAAATCGGTAATTTGTTCGAAGAGAGATCTTGCATAAGTTCCCGATAGTTTTGAACAATTTTAGATCGAATTAGGGTTTTGGATAGGTTGTTAATCGAGAGATTGCAATTCCCATAATGTGATTAGAGTTAATGGTTATCACTCAAGAGAGAGTAATCAGTTTTAGGACCGTCTCTAACCAATAATCCAGTAATTCATAATCGATTAGTTTAGCATTAAAGATAGGTAAAATTTTCCTTTCTGTCAATTGGTAGTTCCTTAGGTTGATTCTTGAGTGCGTGTTACAATTGCTAAATTGTTAACATTTTATGAATGAATTGCATTCCTGATTTAGTTTTGTTACATTTGAATTTTTGCGATTTGTTTTAGCCTTAGATTTAGGGATTAGATTATCCCTCCTCGTGGGATCGACGCCTTAAGTCCTACACAAATGACTCATGTGCTTGCAGATTATCGAGTTTAATTAACTAAAACTTACACACATAAAAAAAACACAATCATATGTCTTAAGAAAGAACATATATATAACTTTGGAATTCTTACCAGTCCAGGAAACTTAGGATAATCATTGAATTAATATAAATTGTTGCATTAAAAAAGTTCTAAAGTGATTATACAACTGGATCTTTATTATCAACTAGTTGTTCTATCCTTGGTTATAGCTTTGTTTTGTTATTCTTTAGTTGTTATTTTTCTAATTTCTTTTTTAAAATAATCATTTGTTTTATTAAATTAGATAATAGAAAGACAACTTGTACTAGTAGTTGTAGTCATCATAAGATCAACACTCACACTCACTAAACTCTATTATAAGAATAATAGGTACACTTGTCTTATTGATTTTTTTATTATTGTTTTATGTTTTGATATATATGACATCAAGTTTTTGGCATCATTATGGAAAACTAAAATATTACCAACATTTTATTTCTATTAGTATAATTATTTATATCTTTTATCTTTATATTTATTTTAATTTTTAATTTTTTATATTTATTCATTTGTATATCTTTCTTTGTTGATCTTGTTTTTAATTTCTAAATTTTAGGTTTTTGTATTTGGTTTTATAACTACGAAACACAATGGAAGGATAAGGAGGATAGTGTCTTATGAGGGGTTATACCAAACCATCACTTTTCAAGGCATTAGAATCTTAGAATAAGAGGATTGAATTATATATTTAGAAACTAAACCATCACAAGTAAAGCTTTGTGATATTCATGGTAGTCAAAAACCCAATCATGAATAATAGGCACCTTACATTATCTAGAAACTAATCGAGCAAGTTAGTTTTATTAGAAACTGACTTCACAATAATCCTTAAAATGGCACCTAAAGTTTATGGTGGGTAAAGAGAAGTACCTCCACCCAGATTTTAACAATAATAAAGGTAATGAAGGAAGTTGAATCTTAAGAAGCTCATAATGAAAGATATCACTATTTGAGGCTTGCTTCCATAGTACTGAAGATTCTCTTTAAAACCAATATGCCTAAATCAATAAGATGGAAATTCAAATTAGGTATCTTACTAAGATTTTCTCTAAAAGATAGTCAAGTAGTTTTCCTAGAAACATCGAGTCAAATCTATGGGAGCAAGCAAAAGTAGTAACTTTAAGGAGTGGAAAGGACCCAATAGTTGAAGAAAAAGAGACAGAATTAAAGGAATAGGCTATTATAAAAGAAATGAAGGATGAGGAAAATGACGTAAACCATTAATTTCATACCAAAGAAGAATTTAGAAAGCTCAATTTTGTAAGTTTTTAAAACTTTTTAAACAATTACATATTGACATTCCTTTTCCTTAAGCTTTATCATAAATGCTATGGTATATCAATTTTTAAAAGATCCCCTTTCTATCAAGATGAAACTTAATAAACTTTCAATACTTACTCCAAGTGAGGAGTGCTCTACCATCCTACAAAATAAGCTCCCTAAGATAAAAGATCTAAGGAGTTTCACCATTCCTTGTAACATTGGTAGCTTTTTAATTAAAAGGGTGTTGATTGATTTAGGAACCAACATTAGTTTGATGCCTTGTAACATGTTTAAAGAATTAGAATTGAGTGAAATAAATGTAAATAGGATGAGCATTGAATTAGTTAATAGGTTAATTAACTATGGAAAGGACATTATAGAAGATTTATTTGTCAATATTGATAAGTTTATATTCCCTTTTTTGTTTTATATATAAAGGATGAAGTAAAGGTTTCACTAATCTTAGGACAACCTTTCCTAGTTACTACTAAGGCTATTATAAGTAAATTTGATGAGAAATTAATCATAAATGTAGAGGATTAGGAAATCATTTTTCATTAAATCCATGAAACACACTCTTGATAAAGATGACACTTGTCTCTAATTAGATGTGATTGACACTAAAAATTATTATAATATATAGGGTATCATCACACAAGATCTATTGGAAACTTGTAATAAGAAAAGAGAGGATCGAAAAAGGTAAAACCTTATCTAATGAAGTATACACCATCCTTAGAGATTGATGAGACTATACTAGGGAAGAAAAACTACAAAGAGATAGAAAGACCAAAGGAGAGTAAAATAAAGCACTTAATAGAGGATTGATAAGATTTAAATCAAAGAAGATCCTCAAAGTGCTTAAAATATGCTTTTCTAGTTGAAACTTGCTGGATCGAAATCAAAAGCATACTACATTTGGCTAAACGGTAGATTTCAAATACTTTTTCCGAAATCAGAACACAGCGGACGCATAATAACCAAATCAACATGTTTATTCCATAAATGATAAGATATTAGAAAAATAAATAGCATAAGAATAAGATCGAAATATTACTGACTCCTTTGCCACAACTTTGTCTCCTTCCTGTTGTATCCTCTCCATGCAATTGTATCCTCAACCAATCTGATCTACCACTTGTTCTCCTTGGACAACTTACTTAACAAGATCCTTTGTTGAGAAAGGAGAAGAAATATTGAAGAGGTTTTCCTTAGTTATTGAAAGAACTAAAATGAGACTCTTCTCATTACCAATTTCGGGAAATGAAGAAGAAGATGTCATTTTGGCACCACTTCATTCTCTTAATCAAAATGAAAAAGAGATCCATAAATGAGACATTCAAATTTGTTTAATAGCTAGAGGAAAAGACCAAAATCCAAAATGATACTCTCATTTTTAGTTGCGAGATGAAAGAAGGGAGAGAGAGAGCAACAAATGCACCTACTCCTTCTTTAATCAAAAGAATGCTAAAAGGTTGATATGTTCTATTCATGCCAACATTAAATGACAACCATTAAACAATTTAATGATAAGACCATTAAACCTTTTAGTGAGGACACCATTAAACCATTTAATGATGATGAAGCATGATAAAAACTCATCTTATATTTAGCACTTCAATGTTAAATGTGTTGCTATAATGTTAAATGTGTTGCTATTCATTTAGCTATAAAACTAAAAACTACATCATTGTAGTTTCAGTTTTTGCCCTCTTTTTTCATCTTTATAAATCTTGTTTTAATTTAATTAATCTAATTAATTAAATCAAACCAAAATCCAACCCAATATTAAATGTTTACTTTGGGCTTTTAATTAACACTTAATTAGAGTAAGCCCAAACTTTTAATCATAGGCTTAAAACCTAATTTAATTAACTCTTAATTAAATTGTTCCAGTATTATTATTCCAAATCTAATTCGTTCCTTTCCTTTTTTTTTTCTTTCTAGCAACCTCTATTTGTATTTCTTACTTTGCTTGATAACCTTTCCTAGAAGTCAAGTGAGGAATCTAATTGAACTTATATAATTCAAGCTCCAATAAGCCCGGAATTAATTTAATCTCATTAGAATTAATTCCATCTTATTAACCAAATGTCATTCCACTAAAGACAATTAACTGAACTCTTGAATTACTAAATATTATGAGAACAAATGTTTCAAATAAGATGTCCAATTGCAAACTCTATTATGAATCACATTATAGCCATCCGCACAATAAAAGGGTAAAATTACCATTTTGCCCTTAATTGGTTTTTCCTTAACACACAAGATCTCATCTTAATACTAAGCCTTGATGGATAGCTAGTTCATCAAATTACTAGCACCAGTTTAATCACCAATCTTTATAAAATTTCTAGAAGTGATAATATCACTATAAACTCTTTATTTGAGTGAATGTTCCTTTATATATGTTTCAATTAATAATTCCAACATGCAGACACTGGATTGATGGAATAGATATGAGTTCACCACTCATCAAGATTGTGGTTCATAATAAAAGAATGTTAAGTTGCATGTTTTAAGATTAAAGTAACAACTACTTTATTCTTTAGAAAACATACGTGATTCCAGATTCATTTGATAATGTCATTATTGATAGTCAACTACTATTATGATATGAACTCATCATTCCCTTGAAGTAAACTCCTTTACTTACAAAGAGATAAATCGCAACACTACAGTCTAAACCAGAATCAAGCAACCAACTTGATTATTCAATTGTGATTCAATTAATTTAGATTATAATAATATACATGTTTCCCATACATCTCCATGTATATGCATATTACTTACAAAAGAATCTATGACTAGTTATATTATTCTTATACAAATAAAACCAAACTCTTTTGTTTTATTAATAATAAATATTTTTATTACAAAAGGTAATTGAAAGAAGATTAAGTTGTAAGTAAATACCCTTTCTTTCCAGGGCATTATATTTACATAACTCCAATAATCTCCAACTTGCCTTAAAGCAAGTTTGACATATCTCTTATTCCCATCCCTTTTAGGTGACCCTTAAAACTCTTTTGAGAAAGCGTCTTCATAAATGGATCAACAAGGTTTTCCTCTGTGGGAATCTTTACCACATTCACCTCATCATATTTTATTATCTCCCTTATGAGATGATACTTTCTCTCAATGTGTTTGGTAGCTTTATGGTTCTGAGGTTCTTTAAAATTAGCCACTGCCCCACTATTATCACAATAAAATATAATGGACTTTTCTACCTCAAGAACTACCTCTAAATCATTTAGGAACTTATAGAGCCCGATTGCTTCTTTTTCTGCTTCACAAGCAATAACATGCTCAGCCTTCATGGTCAAATCAGCAATACAAGATTGCCTAACACTCCTCTAGAGTATGGCTTCACCTCCTAAAACAAATATAGAACTAGAAGTTAATTTTCTTGAATCAACATTTGATTAGTAATCGGAATTAGTATATCTTGTCGGAATAAGGTTACTTCAAGAGTAAACATGTAACACCCCCTATTAGGGGTTAGAAATTTTAGGAATTTCAATGCACTTTATGCTTTGCATAATTGAGTATTATGTTATTATGTGCTTAAGAATTTTGACACATACAAATTATTGTACATGCATTCCTGACATTTTCTAGGTAAAATAGATTTATAAATGGAATTAAATTGCAGAAAATCATTTGGAGACTGTTGGCATTATTTTGGAATTTTGGGAATATTAGGAATTCTTCCATAAATTTTGGAATATTAAGAAAAATAGATTAATGGTATTTGGACTAGTAGCAATTCTTTATGGATGAAAAATGGATCATATGCAATGGATCCATGTGTCAATTAGTTAATTAAACACTTAATCACAAGTTGAGAAAGATGAAGGTCATTATTTGTTCTTCGGTTTTGCTTAGTTTTTTTCTCCCTCAACACCAAACCTTGCTTTTCACTCTCAATGCTGGTGGCTTTTCGAAAAGATAGGTAAGTGAAATTTTAAGTTTCTGGTTCTGTGAATAAGTTTGATGGTGTTTCATGGTTGAGAAAGGAATACATGCATAATTGGTGTATGAAGCATTTCAGTGATAGTATGAAATACGCATGAGTTTGTTTTCACTGTACATGCATGAATCTGTTAAGTATTGGTAGAAATGGATTCAAATGAGTTTAATGATATGGAATGTAGCTTTTGGTGAGGTTGTGATACTAAAATGATTTGAAGTACGTGTGTTGTTAAAACTAACAGAAGATAGAAAATGTAAAAATTTGGAAGTTACGAGAATGAGATTCAATTTTTTTTTATGTTTTTATTGAATCTTGGATTTTTTATTTGTTTGAGTTATGATGAGATGAAATGGAAGTAGAATAATTAGTTTAAGTGTTATATGTGTTCATTGAATAAGCCATAAGTGAGAAATCTGGAGAAAAATGGAAGAGAGGAAGAAGATGCAAACCTGTAGTTAAGTTTCTGGAAAAATGGCTAATGAAAAAGTTAGGATGTCATGATCATCAAATGAGAGAAAGAAATAGACTATGTTTGGAGGTTTAAAAACACTACAGTGACTTTTTTGGGTATGTTAGGAGTCCCCATCGTGCTTAAGCATGACGGTGACTTTGCTGGTATGATTGGGAGTTCACCATTGTGCTTAAGCACGGTGGTGCACCCGAAGGGTTGACTAACCCTAAACACCTTTGCTTCTTTTCACCATAACGTTGTCATACGACCTCCAAATGACATGAGACTTAAACCAATAGATTCCTAACAAATTTTTATACCTCTCCATAAAAATTGATAGCCTTATGAATTTAATTGGAAAAGATTGATTGAATCAAAATGAGGGAATATGTTGGAATAGTATGAACTGGAATACTTTACTGAACATACTTCGATATTTTGCTTATATATTGAACTATAAAGATAAGAATTGGATGATTCTTAATTTGAATTAAAATAGATACATAGTATAAAATTATCTAAAGATGTTAAATTATGATTCTTCCTCTAAGAATTTTAGAATCTGATTATTTTAAGTGAGATAAGAATTCTAATGAGGCTTAAGTATAGTCTGAGATCTTTTATTATAACCTTCAGTATACATAACCAAATGGAATGGTATTGGTTTCATTAGAAACTTAAGACATGGGAGAACAACTTTCTAGAAGGAAGTGTTATCAAATTACCTTATCAAGTATAGTCTGAGATCTTTTGATTATAACCTTCAGTATATATAACAAAATGGAATGGTATTGGTTTCGTTAGAAACTTAAGACATGGCAGAACAACTTTCTAGAAGGAAGTGTTATCAAATTACCTCACCTTCTTGATGAGAATCATTGAGCAAAATGGACCTGAAAGTTAGTGGTAAGATAAATCTGGATTGAGAAATTAAGTATGGTATCACATGATTGACAATGTGATAAGATTAAGGATAAGAAACCCAAAATTTTTCATAAATATGCATCATAATTATTCAACATACATGAATGAACTTAAATAATTTCATAATTATGTACAATAGTGATATGTGTTTGTGTTAAATGTTATAGAGGAATGCATAGAGTGACCACTTCCAGATATTGCTAGGACTTTGAGGCAATAAGCAAAAAAGGAGCTTTAGTAAGTAATTTACATGGTAAATTTTGTAAGTAATTTTTGATAGTTTTTCTTTGCCTATTTTGTTTGTTATTGATTTGGAACATTGAATGATTTGCAAAACTGTAAGAATGTGATATGCTTGAATACATGGTATGAAAACATTGATTAATATGTGAAATGAATTTCAGACATTTCTATTTTTGGATTTATTAATTCCTAGTTATGGATAAACAGGTATATCTAAAAGGGTCTATAGTTGCTTCTGTGAAACTTCGATGTATTTTGTTAATGGCACTTTGGTGTCTTCTATTATTGACACTTCAATGTCGAGACTTCAATCTCTTCTATGACACGTCGGTCTCGAGACTTTGGTCTCTTCGGTGTTGAGACTTCAGTCTCTTCTGTTTACCTGTTTTTATAATAGATTTAGCAGTCATCTGATTTTGTATGCTGATATTTGTTTGACTCTGACATAAACTAAATTGTATTCTGATTCTGAAGAGTTTATAACCTCTCGTTTTATACAGTTCTGTTAAATATAAAATCTATTCTAAAATTTATTATGTCTAATTTATTATTAAAGTAATCTTTTAATGTAGATTAGTTATTACTCACTAAGTTATATGCTTTGTACGGTGGAATTGCCTCGTGTAGGTTCAGAGCGAGGATTATAAGGACTAGGACAATTCAATGGAAATGGCCAATGGAGCCTAAGTTATTGTTTTGATAAAACATGTATTTTTGCTCTTATTTTTTCTTGTGTCTCAAGTGTATAACTTTC
This sequence comes from Erythroxylum reticulatum, assembly GCA_025504915.1. Lineage (NCBI taxonomy): Eukaryota > Viridiplantae > Streptophyta > Magnoliopsida > Malpighiales > Erythroxylaceae > Erythroxylum > Erythroxylum reticulatum. The sequence continues at coordinate 6,555 of JANSVA010413318.1, read as the reverse complement.
AATTATTGTAAGTTGTAATAACTATTTTCAGGCTAATTTTTGGTTTGAAACAAGTTTGTTTTGAGTGTAATGTATAATATGATGTATGTTTGTTCTGAATTGCTCTCAATGGAAGACTTTGAATGCTATGCTTCCACGAAATGTTTTGGTTTCTTTATACTGCCTTGTATGGCATCTGCATATCCTCCCAGGGGGTATTTGGGCATCACAAAACAAGAATTAAGTTCTTCATCCTACGAAGATATTTTAGTATGCACTTAACCGCAGTCTAATGCTCCATTCCTAGATTGGACTGTAATCTACTTACCATTCCCACTATGTAACAAATATTCAGTCTAGTGCAAAGCATAGCATACATAAACTTCCAACTGTTGAAGCATATAGAATGTTATGTATGCATTCGACCTCCTATTGGGTCTTAGGTGCTTGCTCCTTTAAAAGTTTAATTCCATGTCTAGTAGGTGTGAATCCCCTCTTAGAATCCTGCATGGCAAACTTATTGAGCTTGTTATCAATGTAGGTTAATTGAGGCAAGGCTATATGTTTATTCTTATGATCCTTTATAAGATTGATCCCTAGACTCATAAATCCTTCATTCAGAATTGTTCTTTTAGCCATCCTTTGACCATAGATAACATTTCTACATCATTCCCAATGAGCAGAATGTCATCGACATACAAAATTAGGAAAATGACCTTGCCTTCTTGTATCCTTTTATAGAAACAAGCTTCATCTAGGTTTTGAATGAATCCATAGGTTTTGATAGATTTATCAAACCTAATGTTTCAAGACCTAAATGCTTGCTTAAGTCCATAAATAGACCTTTGCAATTTGCATGCCTTATGCTTATTACCTGGCTCAACGAATCCTTCTAGTTGGCTTATAAAAATGGTCTCCTCAAGATCTCCATTAAGAAATGTGGTCTTGACTCCATTTGCCATATTTCATAATCAAAATAGGATGCAATGGCCAAAAGAATTCTGATGGACTTAAGTATGGCAATCGAAGAAAAAGTCTCCTCATAGTGTATACCCTTTTTTTAATATAGCCTTTAGCTACCAATCTAGCTTTAAAAGTCTCTACCTTTCCATCTGATCCTCTATTCCTTTTGTAGATTCCTTTACAACCTATAGCTTTTACATCTGGTGGCAGATCTACAAGGATCCAGACTTCATTGGTGTATATGGAATCTATTTCTGATTCCATCGCCTTGAGCCATTTTTTTGCCTCAACATCATTAATAGCCTATGTATAAGTAATGGGATCCATTTTTTCTTAGTCTGAGATGTAAATTGTGCCTTCTCCTAGGCCTAGATACCTGTCTGGTTATCTCACAACCATCCCACTACGTCTAGGCACTACTTGATGTTTAGGCTACTTTGCTTATTCAACTCTTGAGTCCATTTCAACATCTTGTTCTGCTATATCCAAATCAACTCTTGGTTTTGATGAAATATCCAACTCCTTTAGAACTACTTCACTTCTTCCTTTGTGATTTCTCACAAATTTTTCCTCCAAGAAGGTCATATTTGTTGACACAAATACCTTCCTATCCTCAGGACTGTAAAAATAGTACCCTCGTGTACCTGTAGGATATGTTATAAACAAACATACTTCTGACCTTTGTTCCATCTTTGTGGATTCAAGCCTTAGAACATAGACTAGATAGCCCCAAGTCCTCAAGTGTTGCAATGAAGGGACTCGATCAGTCCATAACTCCCTAGGTGTTTTAGGTACCCATTTGGATAGAGCAAAGTTAAGAAGATAAGTTGTCGTTTATATGGCATATCCCCAGAATAATTCTTGAAGGCCAACATAGGATATCATTGATCTTACCACTTCCAATAGTGTCCTATTCCTCCTTTCTACTACACCATTCTGTTGAGGTGTTCGAGGAGTTGATAAGTTGGAAATAATTTTGTTGTCAATTAGAAATTGCTAGAACTCTATAGATAAGTACTCACCACCTCGATCCAATAAAACTTGTTTTATTAGCATGCCTAGCTACTTCTCAGCATCAGTTTTGAATTCTTTGAACTTTTCAAAGGACTCACTCTTTTATGCATCAATTACAAATAGCCATGTTTAAAGTAATCATCTATAACGGTTATGAAGTATTCATAACCTCCTCTAGCTTGTATGTTCATAGGCACACACATATCAGTGTGTACTAGGTCTACCGTGGATTCAGATCTATTTCTTTTGGAAGGAAATGAGGCCTTAGTCATTTTTCCTTCAATACAAGATTCACAGGTAAGTAATGGATCATTATGCAATACCATAAGGATCCCATTCTTTACTAACCTATCAAGTCTGTTTTGATTGATATGACCCATTCTTAAGTTCCACAGATATAAGGATCCCATTCTTTACTAACCTGTCAAGTATGTTTTGATTGATATGACCCATTCTTAAGTGCCATAGATATTTTGAATTAATGCTAGAGTCATTGGAATATATTGGTTTTATTAATACTGTGGTGTTTAATGAGCCAGTTATAGGTGAACAATCCCTGTTTAATTATCGCATTACAAATAAATTCCTTATTCTCATATATCAAAACATCGTTTCAAAATATAAAGAATAACTAGATTTTATTAAACAAAAACTAGAAATCATGTTCCTTACAATCATTAGGATGCAATATACAACCTCCAAATATAACCTATGACCACTAAGAAAGTCTAAAATAACTACTCCCACTAAATCTGTTGAAACATAGGATCCATCTGTTATCTTGAATTGAAACCAGCCTTTAAATAGTCTTTTGCTTTACTAGAACCCCTGTAAAGCAGTGCAAACATGGTCAGTCGCTCCTGAATCTAATATCCAAGAATTAGATGAATCGATCACATTTCTAGTTCCTAACAAACTTAGGAAACCTATACCTTGTTTGCTTTTAAGGGACTCAAGGTAGATTACACAATTTCTTTTCCAATGGCCCTTTTCACCACAGTGTAAACACTTTCCCTTGGTATCCTTTTTGTCCTTCTTTTTCATGGGTTAAACCTTGACCCCTATTTGGGGCTTCTTTTTCATTGGACCCCTCTTCTTTTGCTTTCCCTTACCCTTGGGCTTATACGAAGATGCTATATTAGCCTTGGGCTTAGAAGAAGATGCTATATTAGCCTTGGGCTCATTAGCTTTGTTATTTAATATCTCATGCGTGCTTTTGAGGGTATTCATCAACTCTCTCAAAGTGTAATCCTTGGTGTTGAGCTCATAGTCTAACTTAAACAGCTAAAAAGAAGAGTTTAAGCTATTGATGATCATAATCATCTACGTTTCCACATCCATATTTTCCCCAAGCATTTTAGCCTCAGTAATCGTAGAGATTACCTTAAGCATGTAATCCCACACCAGTTCACCAAGCTTTTGTCTGAGATTGTGAAAGGTTTGGATAGCTTTCACCCTTGCAGACTTGGTCCTCACACCAAACATCTCATGTAGTTGATGGACCATTTCATCAGCAGTTTTCATGCATGCAATTTTCTTTTGCAACATCCTGCTGACAGAAGCCAGAATATAGCACTTAGTAGTCGTATCAGTATTCTGCCATGACTCATGTTGTTAGACTTGCTCAGAAGTTAAATTTCCAGCAAAAGGTCGAAGCTCATTTTCTGTTAATACCCACGAAATTTGTTCGTATTAAAGAACAATGTTAAGGTTACGTCTCCATTCATTAAATTTCTCTCTATTTTCCAATTTGTTATTAGTTAAGAATAAAGTGAGTGGATTCATCTTGTGATGATTATATCTAAAAAATAAATTATTAAAGAATGAGTATACTAGTCAACAATATTGGAACTTTGTATAAAATCATGATGCATGTATGCATGATGATAGATTTAACAAAAATTAAAAATTAAATCTTTATACGATGGTTATTTTTCTTATCTATAATAGACTAAGTGACGGTGGGAGGTCACTAAAGGTACTTACAAACCATGCCTCAGTGAGAGGTCACATTTGCTATCAATGAGTTGAATTATCCTTTAGGAGACCCAAACTATGCAAGATCTAGGATTCATGTTCTCCAGTGGGGAGTAATATTTCACCATATGCAAATGGGCCATCATATAAAGACCGTGGACTCTCACATGAGCATCCTCTCCCACTCAATCTTTTTGAGCTTTAAGTTTTAATAAATATCATTTTGTCTATATGCAATTTATTAATCATCCTATATTGTTTCATTATATATCTCATACATAATGAATGCATGGCAAAGCCTAAGGTTGGAAATTATTCTAAATGGCATACTTTCACATAATATCGCATATTATTAGCATCCATCCATCCATTAATCTAATGAATGATAACAATACTTTTGATTGACCATCCTAGAACATAAAAAAAATTACAAGGCTCTTTGGGCCATAAAAAATTTCTTAGAATTGGATCTTCTGCTTCAAACTCTTTGCTCACATGACCCGGCCCATTCGGTAAAAAATGTATAATGGCATTTATTTTACAAAAAAAAATTTATAAAATCAAATTTTCTTAAAAGGAAAACAAAAATTCCAGCACCTGTTTTTCATAAAACCGAAACTTTGTCAATAAGAAAAAAGATTTCCAGCACTTATTTTTCACAAAACCGAAACATTGACAATATGAAAACAAAAAATCCAACACTTGTTTTGCATGAAATCAAAATTTTTACATTACAAAATCAAATACAATAGAAAATGAAGACAAGGAGGAAATATGGCGATGATAGGCCAACCTCTTTGTTACAAACCAAACGAAGAAAACTTCCAAGGTAAATCTATATTATATGGACAACCAAAAGAGCAAAACATACACCATATATATTTCTATCACATAAAATATGTAGCATACATAAATATAATTGCCAACTCATACAACATATAGGAACTGAATCATGCATAACAAAATGGCTTTCATACTAATTGTTGGATCGAAAACAAAAGCATACTAGATTTGGTTAAATGGTCAATTTCAAAAAAAATTCCCAAAATCAAAATGTAGCGGAAATATAATAACCAAATCAACATGTTTAATCCATAGATGATACGATATTAGAAAAATAAATAGCATAAGAACAAGATTAAAATATTACCGACTCCTTTGCTACATCTTTGACTCCTCGCTGCTATATCCTCTCCATGCTATTATATCCTATCCGCTTTATTGTGTCCCTAAATAAACTGATCTACCACTTGTTCTCCTTGGAAAACTTGGTTAATAAGATCTTTTGGTCGGAAAGGAGAAGAAATATTGAAGACGTTTTCCTTTGTTTTTAAAAGAACTAAAATGAGACTCTTCTCATTATCAATTTCGGTAAAGGAAGAAGAACACGCCACTTTGGCACCACTTCATTCTCTTATTCAAAATGAAAAAGAGAGCCATAAAAGAGACATTCATATTTGTTTAATATGGCTAGAGGAAAAGACCAAAAACCAAAATGATACTCTCATTTTCAGTTGCGAGATGAAAGAAGGGAGAGAGAGAGCAACAAATGCACTTACTCTTTCTTTAATCAAAAGAAAGCTAAAAGGTTGATATGTTTTATACATGCCAACATTAAATGACAACCATTAAACCATTTAATGAGGATACCATTAAACCATTTAATGATGATGAAGCATGATAAAAGATCATCTTATATTTAACAATTCAATGTTAAATGTGTTGCTATTCATTTAGTTATAAAACTAAAAACTACATCATTATAGATTCAGTTGTTTCCCTCTTTTTTTTATCTTTATAAATCTTGGTTTAATTTAATTAATCTAATTAATTAAATCAAACCAAAATCCAACCCGATATTAAATTTTTACTATGGGCTTCTAATTAACACTTAATTAGAATAAGCCCAAACTTTTAATCATAGGCTTAAACCTAATTTAATTAACTCTTAATTAAATTGTTCCAGTATTATTATTCCAAATCTAATTCAGTCCTTTACCTTTTATTTTCTCTTCAGTAACCTCTACTTATATTTCTTATTTTTCTTGATAACCTTTCCTTGAAGCCAAATGGGGAATCTAATTGAACTTATATGATTCAAGCTCTAATAAGCCCGGAATTAATTTAACCCTATTAGAATCAATTCTAGCTTATTAACCAAATGTTATTCTACTAAAGACAATTAGGTGAAGTCTTGAATTACTAAATATTATGAGAACACATGTTTCAAAAAAGATGTCCAATTGTAAACTCTATTATAAGCCATATTATAGTCATTTGCACAATAAAGGGTAAATTTACCATTTTACCTTTAATTGGTTTTTCCTTCTAGATCTCCTGCTTTACTATGGTGATTAACACACAAAATCTCATGTTGAAGTTAAGACTTGATGCGTAACTAGTCCATCAAACTACTAGCACCAGTTTAATCACCAATCTCCATAAAATATCTAGAAGTTATGATATCACTATAAACTCTTTATTTCAGTGAATGTTCCCTGATGCATGTTTTAATTAATAATTCCAACATGCAGATACTAGATTGATGTTGGAGTTATGTAAATATAGTGCCCTGGAAAACAAGTGTATTTACATGTAACTTTATCTTCTTCAGTTACAGTT
>JANSVA010413285.1:9406-22496 GCA_025504915.1 Erythroxylum reticulatum | reverse complement strand
TCATCGATTTGTCAAGCATGATGCATAATTGAATGTTATGTTGTGATGGATAAATTACATGACATGTCCTTTGTGATGACATCTTGGTAAATATGAGTTATGAATTTCAACTTGTTGAGTATTGAATTGTTATATGATTTTCAATGATATGAAAACTAGAGACATAGGAAAACAAATGTCTAGAAGACTTCAAAACCTATATTGAATGTTTGATATGTGAAAATTAAGGGAAAAAATGGAGTCATGGTTCAATGAAAAGAAAAACAACATGGTAAATGGAGAGGAAAACAACATGTAAATCCATATCTTATGTATGTTATTCAATGGGTATTAATTGATAGCATTTAGATGTTATATATGTGGCTTAATAGCTATTCAATGGCGGCATCTATGTTGTACATAGTTCAATGGTTCAATGTAAGGAAAATAGTAGGTATATACTACGTACATTATTTAAATGTAAAAAAGACAACATGTATAAATCATGGAAGTTGTTCAATGATTGTTCAATGGTTGAATAAAAAGAAAACAAAATTTTAATCTTACAAAATGCTAAGATTTTGGCTAATCCCTTTGTCATAAAATTTGTAAAACAAGGTGGTAAGTTATGGATGTACTTGGCAGGTTTTCTTCAGGGGTCTCCCTCATATCTGAGTAAGATAATAAAGTTTTCTCGACACCATAGACTCGGGATTAATAAAGGAAAAGCACCAAACACGTGAGGGTGGTTTATGATAAATGACAAAAAGTGAGTGTACCTTCAAATTGATGTTGTAAAGATGGTTTTTATCTTACTATGAAAAGTATGTTTATGAATATTTCCATTAGTGCTACTACTTGAATTTAAAATTTAATCTTTATAAAGTTTACATATGCTTTGATTTAGCAATGAATTGAGTTTTGGATACATTTGGAAACTAATGAGATGTACACATGATTTGAATTGGCATTGAATTGAAATTTACACATGCTTTAAATTGGCATAGAAATGGATTTTGTATATGTTTTTAATTGGTATTGAAATGAGATGCGCTCATTCATTAATTATGGTTTAACCTATGGTATGCCGTTAGGTCTTTATACATACGATTATATTACTTAGAGTACATCCTGACGTGCATGTCAGTATTTGGGGGTGTCTGTCACTAACATGGGTGGTGTTATGTTTGTCAATATGTCCTGTCAGTTGCTCTTTGCACGTGTGGAGTATATATTATGCTAGCACTATTATAGGTAAGTGATGTAGATCCAACTCCGTAACCACTGATTTATATGTAGTATTAGCATCGTTATAGGTAAGTGATGTAGAATCACCTTTATAATAATCGATATATAGAGGTTAACCAATCACGGATAAGCGATGCAGAACCAGCTTCGTGGCCTTATATGTAAGGTACTATATGGCAAAGAAACTTAGTGATAGGCTATGTTTTAAAAAGAAAGTTCACGAAAGTATTGATTTCCATTGCTATATACTTTATAAGAAAGTGGAACTTGATCTCAGAAAAATATATATACTTTTTTTACATATGCATTGATCTTATAAAAAGAAAAGAATGTGTTTTATAAGAACATTGATTATTACTTGAAAAGAAAAGAAATTTTTTTCTTTTATGGAGGTTGATATTCATATAAATGTTTTATTAGAAACCAATAAAACTTACTCAACTCATTTAGCTAACCCTTTATATTTTATTTTTAAATAAAACCTCTCAGGTGCACGTTCAGGGGTTTTAGTAGCAAGGACTTCACCTCACGAGTAGTTAACTTCATCAAGTGTTGTTGTGTAGGCATTTTTATTTTTCCTTGTACATATTTTTGAGAACTATTATATATCTTTGAACATGTTTTGGAAAGTACATTTGTACAAAGAATGGATGCTCATAAAGGTTTTTTAATGGAATGCATGACTTTGTTTTAGCATTTCAAAGTTTATTGATGTAACTATTTGAGACTGCATGTGAGTGGATTTAAAGTCCACAATTTGGAGTTGAGAAATTGATGTCATTTTAAAAGTGTTTGAACTTTCACAAGGACTTTGAAATTTTTAGGATTTCAAAATATAGTCGTTGTGCCGTCGAAATTTTTAATAAACTAAAAAACAAAACTCCACTGTTTACATTCCTTATTATAAATTGAAGCTTTTCCTTAACAAGGTTAATAGGCTTAACTTCACGGGAACTTTCCAACTGACTCAGATATCGACTGGAAAGCCACCATGAAGTGCTGGGCAGGTCACCTAGTCATTATAGGATAGGGGCCTGTCATTATAGGTTTATTTAAACCCCTCAAATTCCAAGTTATGAAGTTTATAGTGATGGAGAAGAGGAGATTTGATTTTTCCTCTTTGACTTTCTACTTGGTTTTTCTGTGAAATGGACACTAACTTCTCAATTATAATGGAGGAATTTGATTTATCTAAAGCTTGATAATGTGAGCAACTTCGAGATTGACTATAAGAATTTTTAGGGATTATTATCGGTTATAGAACCCTACATTAGTGGGCCATATTAAAGAATTTTTCTTCCTTTATGACCTATTTTGCTATGTTAGGAAGAAAGCGTTAATTGGATAAAACTCTTCAATATTTTAAAGAAATAAATTATAAAAGTAAAAGTATCGATAATAGAATTTCCCCTTGGAGTGCAAGAACTCTTTTTATAGATGAAAGAGCCCAACTAATCAATTCTTTCATTAACTTTATCAATATGTTATGCTCACACTACTTTCCCCAGGAAGATCATTACGATGATTGAGATGATTTACAGGAGATTTCTCTGGAATGGTAATAATGATGAATTCAGAAGGGCTAAGATGCTATGGCAAGAGGTCTACATGCCTTAAAATATAGGAAGGCTTAGGATCATTTCCCTAAAGGCAATGAACATTATCATGCTATCAAAGAGATTGTTGAGACTTATAATAGATAAACAAGCTCTATGGTGTAAATGGGTGCATGATGTTCATATAAAGAATATAAGCATCTAGAGTTTGGAGATTAATTCATCTACTACTTCTTCCTTGAGAGCAATCCTTAAAATTAGGAGTTTAATGAGAAATGAGGTCATTCATTTAATTGGAGCTGGGAAATTGATTAGGTTCTAGTTTGATAATTGGTTATCTTGCGGTTCTAGTTTAATAACTATTGTTGAGGCTTTGGGTAACAATCAAATATGCAATGAATATTCCATTCTAAATTCCATTACTACTAAAATCACTCAACCTTATTTGAATAATAAAGAGGACACTATTATTTGGAAACATACTAGGAATAGGATCTTCATAAATCAGTATTCTAAGAAGATTTTGTAGAGTCATTTAAGTATTTTATCTTGGCTCAGATTGTTTGGTGTAAAAATTTTCATTCTCAAGCATCGTTTTTGTTATGGTTGGCTATGAAGGAAAAACTACAAACTGTGGACAAGCTGAGGTTTCTTAACATTCAAAATAGATGCACGTTATCTATGAGATATGAAGAAAGTAGTAATAATCTATTTTTCAATGTCAATTTGCTTCAAACATTTGGAAATCTTTACTACTCAAATGATGCATGCAATATGCTCCAAGTGCTTGGGATTAAATCAAGAGTTGTTATACCAAAATTAATCATCCTGGTAAAACTATCAAGTGGTGCTTCAGTTTTTCTATGGCTTTTCTAGTCAAAGCTATTTAGGATGAAAGAAATTCTCAAATTTTTAAGGATCGAAGTCAATCACCATAACAATTCAGAAGTAGAATTTTCCAACAGATCAGAAGCTTCATTAGTATAAGAATATATAATGTACAAATTGATATTGTTTACTAAATTGTAGGAGGTTATAACGAGAATAGTACACTAGATTAATTCCACCTTTTTAGTAAACTCATATATAACTCTTTGTAGCATTTTGATTCTAAGTTTTTTCCTTTCAATGGTTAAATTCATACCTTTTTTTCAAAAAAATAAAATTCTACCTCTTTATTTACACCTTTGAAAAGGTTAGATATATTTCTCTTAATAGCCCTAACACTTCGTGACAACTTCCTAATAAATGCAATAAAATCTTAGTCAAAAATATAAACAAATGTTAATTGCTCAAATTCAAATTCATAAATAAACTTATCTGCTTTTCTATCTTCACATTTTTCCGATGAGTGAATCTCTTATAGACATAATCAAAAGGAACTATCTGAACAGATTTTCTTTTATTTGGTTTGATTATTTATTGTTGCTAACTTACAACACCCAACCCCTATAGAATGGATTTAATCTCAATATTAAAAAGATGGATGGCATTGAATAATAGCTGAAACTAGTTCTCAAGAAGCTTTAGTTGATGAGAGACCTTCCTAACATACCAGAATTTGTTGAGTGGTAACCAAAATTTTAGAATCTAACACTGCTTTAAGTATAGGCTAAATAACCTTTATAAATTGTTGGCAGGTTTTGTGTTAAGTTGCTTACACCAAAAATTTTCTTCAAACAAGAAACATGGAAGACCAGATAAATTTTAACTGTAAAAGGAAGGGTGAGGCAATAAGTAACCTATCCAACTTTCTTAACAATTGAAATGGACCATAAAAATGAGTAGATATTTTTCATTATTTTTGGAAGCTAGAGAGAGTTGTCAATAAGTTTGCAACCTAAGAAGCACCATATTACCAACTTCAAATTGAATGTCCTGAAGATGGAGTTATAATTTGACTTCATCATATGTTAGTCTTATAATAGCTAGTCCCTTGCATATGTTAATAGTTGATGTCAAATTTACAATTTAGCATCAATTGCTATAATTTTGGAAAGACTAGGACAATAAGATGGGTGGCTATCATAAACTATCTTAGAAGGTGTGGGTTTTAAAGAAGAGGCGAAGTTGATATTATAATAGTATTCCACCCTGGTAATTAAATTAAGTGAATGTTAGGGATGATCACCACTGGAACATCAAAGATACATCTCTAAGACATGGTTGACAACTTTATTTGATCATCTATTTGGGGATGATAAGATTAACTAAAAAAGAGTTTAGACCCACTTAACTAAAATAATTGTGAAAGTGACATCCTGATCACTAACGAAACATTCCAATTTGTCATGTAAATTAACAAATTAATAAAAATAGACGAACTATAAAAATTATTTTTTCCATATATATATATATATATACAATTTTGTCATGTAAATTAACAAATTAATAAAAATAGATGAACTATAAAAATTATTATTTTATTTATATATATATGAAAAAATGATACACCACCAATAATATTTTTTTCCATGTGAAGATAGGAAGACATCAATGAAGTTCATATAGATATTTAATCATATTTGGATAGGAACTGAAAGAGGTTGTAAAAGACCTACAAATTGTAGGTGTTTTGACTTATTCTTTTAATAAATCTCATAAGTTTTAACCATATCCTAGATTTGGTATTTAATGCTAAATTAATAAAAGTTAACAAATATGTGATAAAGACTTCTTTGATACCCTTTATGGCATTAAGAATGAACAAAGGAATAATAGTTCAAGGAAGCAATAAAGAACCTAGAATAAAACTTTATTTTAAAAGAAAATAAGTCCATTTTCATAAGTCCAATTGTGCCCTTCTTCCTTAATAACAATGTAGTCAATGAGTAGTTACAAATATGGTGAGTTAGAAATTTATATTCTAACAACATCAAGAAAAGTTAATTATGGCATGGAAATTGCAAATAATATACCCATATCCTCTTGCTGGCATAAGAGACCATATGCTATAACCTTTTTTCTACTTGCTTTGTATGCCACTAAAAAATTAAAACCTAGTACCTTATTAATTTAATGTTGTTGAGGAGATGTGAGGGTTTTTTTGTCTAGCAGATATTTAAGGCTATAATGGTTTGTTTTATTAAAAATTTGCAAACAGATAGGTAAAACTTCCAATGGCTAACTGATTTTGTTAACCCAACTAGCTCTTTTTATAAACGACAAGTGATAACATTATTTAGGAAAAGGGCAATTAAAAAATGCAATTAGTCTACCTTCTTATTAGAAAGCAACTTTGATGCCTAATTTAAGCATCATATTCAACTATAAAATCCTTACTAAATTCAATAAAAACTAAAAATGGGGTTATTGTAACTTTAAGTTTTAAAGCTTCAAGTCTTTTGAGGGTGTTAGATTCTAAGAAAAAAAAATTTCATCAATTTGGTCTTCAAAAAATCTATAATAGATCTATAGTCTCTAAAAAATTTTATGTAATAGGCCATATTGCTTAAAAATCCTTATAAAGCATGAATTATAGGCCAATTACAACTCCTTGGGATGAAATCAAATGCCCTAGATAGGAAATTTGGGTTTGATTAGATATAAATTGTGTTACTTTAGTAATATGAAGATAAGTAGAAGGTGTTAAATGTGTTCTACCTATATATGACTATAGATTAAAATGACATCAAAGAAAACTAACATAAATTTTCTTAGTTACTATTAGAATATATAATTCATAAGAGCTTGAAAAGTGGATGGGGCATTGAAGAGACGAAAAGATATAGACAAAAATTTAAAATGACCATAATGCGTGTTAAAAGTTTTCTTCTCCACATCCATCTCTCTTATTCAAACTTAACGATACCTAAAACGCAAGTCCAATTTTAAGAAGTGTAAATCGTATGAAATTTTTACAATAATTCATCAATCACCGTTATAAGAAAATTTTCCTTTACCATATGGAAATTTAGTGCTCAGTAGCCAAAAAAAAATACCATGAATTATCACCTTTATTTATCAAGAGAATAGAAGAAAATAAAAGGGATTGACTATGGTAAATAATTCCTTATTTTAACATTTTGTAATATTACCTTCTATTTCACCTTTTTTATATGTGGATTAAAATAGGGTTGGATAGTTGGAGGACCCACTCCTAGATTTAGAGTTATACAATGGTCATAAATTATAGATGGGGGCTAGTCTTGTGCGATATTAAATATGAGTTAGAACTTATTAGAGACTATTTGTAGCTCTATCTCCTTACTTGATTTAAAGGAATAAATTATGTTGGTGGAGGAGTCCTTTATGCCATTCAACTCTACTTCTTGATTTTTATCATTTAAAGCTCATCTTAATATAAAAAATAGTCCTGAATATAAGGTTGAGCACTCAATGATAATTAACTCTAAAAATTTTACCATCTCTATAAAAGGGTAGCATATATAAATTTAAATAGAAAAGTTAAGTTCCTAACCATATGGGTAGCAAATGGCATATGCCACGAAAACATATCCTTTCTTCATTAGCCACCATAAAATGCAATTTAACCTTAGGTTCTATAGAAATTTTCAATTATTCTACTAAAGTAACATCCATAAAGTTGTGAGTGCTCTCAAATTAGAAAAGGGTTACCATTGGAAAATCCCTCCACTTGCTTGTTTTGAGATTTATGCATTCATCTTATAGTATGAATTGATATTATTGGTTTTTTATCTATTCCCATATCCTCTTCTTCATTAGTACCTTTTAACTAGAACATCTTTTTACATTGATTTCTAGTTTTTACGACTTATCATAATTGAGACATAATCCTTTAATAAACCTCTCATCATTTATACTCATTTCTATTTTTTTTAAGAGATTACTAATTTCCCCTATAAAAACCTTTTTTATATATTCAACACTCTTTAGATTACCCCTCCTTTGATATAGTCTGGTCAAACTTACTGAACTTGCAAGGTTTTAAGGATTTTGCAACTCTACTTCTACAGTAATGGTTTCCTTTCTGTTGATAAAAATTTCAACTTCCTATTTTTGAGAAAAAGTATTAGTTTGAGCTACTAATTGCTCAAATTGGCTTTTATATTTATTAATAGTGCCAATTTGTTAGAGTTTAAAAAGTTATCCTAGTTTATTGTTGTGAATGGGAGGGGCAAATTGTAAATTATAATTGGTTTTGAAATTCTCCCATATCATAAGAGGTCAGTACTTATCTACCTTAATAAACCATAATTGGGCATTTGCTTTAAAATGGAAGGAAGCTACTCCTCATTTTTATTCTTTTGGAGGTTGTTGAGAGCGAAAGAAGTTTTCACATTAGCTCAACCATCCTAAAAGGCTAGTAGAGCCATTAAAATAAGGAAAATTAAGTATTGAGAACTTAAGAATCAAAGTTTCCCCTTCTTGATTTTCCATTCCAAGTTGTGAACCTTAGTTATAGTAATGATTTTCTCCTTCCTCATGATTTGCATATAGGTCATGAGAAAGTTCTTCCAAGTTATCACAACATTTTGTTAGCCTCATTAACTTCCCTTCCCCATTCACTTTTTGCTCTATCCTTGGCTCAACGCTCTTAGTACATAGCCATAAAGGCTTCTAAATATTGTTATAAGGTAGGTTATTATCTCATATCTGATGGTTGTAATACTAAATTGCAAGATCTAGTTCTAGAATGCTATATAATATTAAGTGGATTATTTTTAAGAGTTTTTCTTTCTTTATAACCTATTTTAGTAGGTAAGGAAGCAAGGGTTGATTAGAGAACCCTTCAATCTCTTAAAGAAAGGAACTATAGAAGTAGAATTGTAACATACCATTTCCATAGACCATATGCCCGAATATACTAGAGAATATTTGAGAATATACCTTATGAGAATGGCACATTAGAGCAATCATATTAGCTTATTTAAGGCATCACATATATCATAAGCATTCAAAAAGATCAATTCTTCCCATTTCATTCACCAAAAATAAACTTACATAGTGTCATTACAACTCATAATCCATGTATATACATTACATAACATTTGAGAGTTTAATACTCAATACAAAATGTTTAACATGAAATGGGATGCTAAATTAAAACATTCTAACTAGACTCCTCAGATTCAGCTGATCAAACCTTTGAGCCATTCTCGTCCCCAAAATACAAGTACTAGACTTTTACTATAACATCTTAGTAGTTAGAACTCTTCTGAACTGGATAAACAGCGTTGCAATTTTGATAATTTTGCGAACTTAGTGAGTGAACCATCATTGATATGTTCACTTAAGTCAAAATACTAAGATAAATTATAACCCAATTCAACAAGTATATCACATCATCCAGTATTGAATAGCACATCACATTTTATCATATTTCAATAAGTACAATATGTAAACAAACATTGCATATCACTATTTCAAAACAATTCAACAATTCATCTCAATTATTCATATGATACATGTAAAGTTGTATATACAAATGCATATGTGACTCCATTCTTATTTTACTTTGTTATAACCAGGCGCCTTTCAACCCAATTTACTATCCTATATCTGTTGTGGATACAGAGCTCATTTCTGACTCAAATCTTTTATGGATTCTGAGTCAATGTTAACTAAGCCTGAGGCTCCTTTCATTATTCTGAGCTTAAAACTCATTTCTCACTTTGGTCACTCTGGTCACAACTCTTTTAACTAATTATGAATGTCAAATGCAATGATAAGAATCATCTCACACATCATTTGCTTTCATCAGTGTAACTGATTATCCATAATTCACATTCAATTTGAATCAAATAAGCATTTCATGGATAATCACATAATCAACCATTAACATTCAATTTAAAAACACTTCCATATACAATCCTGAAATATCAAACTCCTCGGACCAACAATGTCCAAAATTATAACAATCATATGAATAACAATTAAATAACTAAAATTTATCCAAAATCAGTCAATCATAGTGAGAAACATTTAGGTTAACTCACCGTATGCTCTAGAAAAGCTATTGCCTTGATTATCCAGCAATGTTTGGATGTTGACGATCACCTTACACGTCTATAGTCATGCAATACACACATAATTAACAAATCACTTAGTTATTTAATCAAATGAATATACAATCATACACTTGTATATGTGTCATGCTTCAATGCATGCTCAATTGACTTTTAGGGTATGTATTCTTATGCATAGATCTTGACTATTCAATTTGTGCTTATACACCCTAAGACCATTCAAACATTATATCTTGCATACTACCATTTTGCAATTAAGTTTGTACCTTTAAGTTAGCTTGATTTACTCCAAATTCATCAACCATACATTGATCCTTGAACATTTTCATGATCAAAAAGCCTCTTATAACACACACACAATTGTTACTTCAAATCTGGAATTTTAGCAAGCTAGATTTATACATTCACTAAATGTTTTTGGCAATATATATTCATACATTCACCCAATTCTCATTCATAATTACCCCATGTTCTTCAATGCTCATTCATCCATACCTTATACACATTACTCATGTCCTTAAGATCATATTTGCATTAAAAGAACTCATTTATTCATTTAACAAATCATAGTTTCCATATTTGAACACAACCATATCAAAACAGTCCATTCTTTAGGTTATGACATCAATTAAGTACATAAACTTATCAAGCTCTTAACCAATTAATCAAGAAACAATCTAGGATCATTCCTAGGCTTAATCAAGTCCAAATATACCAATTTATAGTAAAATTTCTCAGCTGGTTTGATATGTACACAAAGTTGAAATTAAAATTCCAGAAGTTGTCACTAACGTCACTAATGTGTGTAACTTTATTACCTTCAATACTTCACGCATTTTACAAGCTTAGAGACATCACTAACACCTGAAATTTTCCATATTTCATTTCCTTTAAGGTTGCTTCATTTTAGGTTAATTTAACTTCCATATTGGTTACACTAAGGCTTACAAAATTCTGCTCACTTATGTCATTAACAGACACTTTTTTACAAACACAACTACAGCTCTAATTTTTCAGATTTGAAAACACCTACCTTTAGCATGAATTCCTTATTAATTATACTTCAAATACCAACTTAAACCATCCATACAACAGCCCATAAACTAATGTTTTCGTACATGAAAAAAAAACAGAAAAGTACCCATTCATTCTCCAATTTCCAGCACATTTTTAACACCAATTCCACATTCAATCTATCCCTATTCAATCATAATAAAAATTCTATTAACATATGCCACATCTATTAACATATACCACAATAGGTCAACATTTCACTTACTTTATTAGCTTGAATGCCACCTCCAAATGTCAAGCTTGCTTAGCCTCACATGCATGCAAGAACATTTCAAGAACATTTGAGGGAGTATGATGGTTCAACCATGACCAAAAAAAAAAAAGGCAGCAGTATCTGTCACAATGTTATGCCTATATAGCTATCTTTGTGAAGGATTTTGCATGGGTTTTGGGTGGTGATCTACAGAACTAGGGCAAAAACTCAAAGACGTGGGTTATGGGTGGGTTTTGGAAGTGTGAGGGAGAAGAAGGAGAGAGTATACAATAGAAATATGTGAAAAGAAGTTGAATGTGTTGGTAGAATGGTGTAGGATGAGTGTTCTTTCTTTAAAGACTTAAGCAAGACACATGTCCTCCTTCTATGCCAAATGTCACTAAATTCCTAAGCCATTTGTCACTTAATTCTCCAAACCATTTGTCACATATTTTATAGGCTTAGTCATCCTAAATTTTCACATGTCAACTTGTCTTGCTACTTGAAATTTTTCTTACTCTAAATGTACATTTTAATCCATCAATCTTCCAATTGTGAAAAATAAACTCCAAATTCCTTTTATTTGTAAACCAAAATACAGGACATTAGAAATGCACAATCATGTCACAATTATTTTGAAACTTTCATACCCCAAAACATGTTAGTTGAGTGTACATAACATTTTTGCAATGTTTTTAGAAATCATAAATCATGTGTGCATGATATTATTATGCATATAAATGAAATTATGAAATCATGTTCTAAATGTACCAAATACATTCTATGATCAAGCAACTCATGAGGCTCAGTAATCTAATATTTTAATCCCTCTGTATGGAAATCGGTTATTACAAGAATTATGCTTCTTTATTTCCAACTTTGAAAAGATTAAAAATATTCCTTTTAACAGTCCTAACGCTTCCTAATAAATGCTATAAAATCTTAATTAAAAAGAGAAACATATGTTATATGTCGATATCCAATATCCCTAAGAATGACCTTGGGTTTGCCTAATAAACCACCTTAGTTCACCAGTAGGTATTGATCATACCAATTGCATCTCTAATGCAACTATCGAATCTAGTGCTATCAACTGTTGATGTGCGCACACTCATTAGGCTATCAACTCTTGACGCGTGTACATCTAATGTACTACCTAACTTTGCCTCTGTCCACGTTAATCTTGGGTTTGCCCAACAAAAAAACATTTATGGTTACAACCGACCCATTAATCCGAAAATTTTATTTTCATGGTTTGAACATATCCGTGTAAAGTGGACTTGGATTTGTCCAACAACCCTAACTTTAAAAGGACTTTGGTTCGCGCCATATTAAAGGACAGCATTTATATATATATACATATATATATACACATACATACATATAGTTATTATAACTATATGGCACGATGTGGACTACCCAATCAAATTAGGCCTAATACCATAATCATCCATCATGTAAGCCCACACATTCTCCTAAACATGCATTCTCTAATGCATATATGTAAACATATCATTTTGGTTATGACATCTTATGGATCCTAACATGAAAAGTCCAATCTAACACTAAGATTTACTGTCTTCCTTTCACTAACTTGGTTAAAATTACTATTGTATGTTATTTCATTTGGAATTAATAATAATCCAAATAACATAAATGCATAATTTTAGAAATTAATTCATAATTAATTTACCTTAAAATAATTATTTGATGTCCAAAATTAAACAACTTCCATTTTGTCACACATGCTAATTTTTCTAGTCTTACTAGAAAATCTATTGCTCTACTAAAATTAATTCAAAATTAATTTTCCAAAATTTCTAAAACATCAAATTATCATTCCAAGCATCTCTTAGTCATTTCATAATGATCAAAATAATTTAGGAATCACCCAAAAATTATTATGATCACCGAAACACTAATAAGACACTAAAAACGACAAATATGACATCTAAAATTTTTCTAAAAATAAAATTTCTACAAAAATCATTTAGGAATGAGTCAAACATCAAATTAACACATTTTCATCACATAAAAATATTTTTAAAGTTCTGGAACAGAAATATAAACAGATCCTACAATTTTTGGAA
>JANSVA010413243.1:8550-22506 GCA_025504915.1 Erythroxylum reticulatum | reverse complement strand
AAGAAGCAAATTCGGTGATATGATTAACAAGATGAAGGATTATAGTTATTGGAATATGATATATGCAGTATTTTACTGAACATACATCTGTATTTAGGGCGTAACTTGATCTGTGAATATCCAAATTAAATGAAGTCTGATTTAGAGTAAACTAGATACATATAAAT
Organism: Erythroxylum reticulatum; assembly: GCA_025504915.1. NCBI lineage: Eukaryota > Viridiplantae > Streptophyta > Magnoliopsida > Malpighiales > Erythroxylaceae > Erythroxylum > Erythroxylum reticulatum. Next base: position 22,339 of record JANSVA010413243.1, on the reverse strand, counting down.
ACATTTTTCATGATGGAATCAAATTCGAAATATGTCCTTAAGAGTCTGGAAATTTGTCTAGAAGTTGAAATTGGTATTCTATTAAGGTATGAAAATAGTCTGTGCATTTTTGATTATAACTTACATGATACTGAACTAAAATGCATGATATTGGGGTAATTAGACTTTAAAAACATTGTGTAACATTTGATTAGTAGAAGATGTTGCCTAAATACCCCATTGTCGAGGTTAAAATAGTCGTGCGAATTAGACTCAAATCTGCTTAAGAAAAATCTGGAAAATTGATAGATTTATGATTGTTTTTATTGAACATACTTTGGTATTTTGATGATATCTTGACCTTTAGACGTCAAAATGAGATGATTCATAGTTCAAATTAAAGTAGAGACATATTTATAAAACTTTCTTAAAGAAGTTGAATTTTAATTCTGTCTCTAAGAATTTCAAAAGTGGCATGAAATTGAGTCTTGGCTTAGGCTATAGCACTATGAGGGATAGAAATCATATCCTGATTTTATTGAATAAAATGTATTAATGTAGGTAGGATTAGGCTAAGGTGTCCTCAACAAAGTTGCATATTTTTCTCTTATATTTAAATTGGTATAGAGTTTGTAATTTTTGGATATTGTAATTGTGAGATATGTGTTGTAAACCTTGAATGCATGATCATGCTCTAGCCAAAATTTCAAATGTATATAGTTTGTGGAATTTTAAGCATAACTCATTGAATAATAAACCAAATTGTATGATATTAGTATTATAAGAAACTTAAGACACTGAGGAACAATTGTCTAGAAGAGAGTATTACAGAGATACATCATTTGCTTGATCTTATTGATTATGCAAAGTTGACAGTGCTTGCAACAAAAGTTGGAATAGTAATTAAATGTATGAATTTAGGAACTTTTGAAGTACAATTGATGTTTACATCAATTTAGTGATGAGTTATAAAGTAGAAACGCGCTCAAATCCTGACCGCAAGCATATGGGTTATTGTATTATGGTTTCGTTCCCATAAGGATCTATACTAAGCACCAATTAAGTTCTTTCTAGATTGTTTAAGTTAATAATAAACAAAAGATTTAAAAGTTGAGAAGGATTTAAAATTACCAGGACAAAACTAATCTATAAGAAAAGGGATTTGCTTTTCATGAATTCATAAAATTAAAAGCTCCAAAGAATGTTTCAACTCCTGCTAAATACATCTGAATTCTATTATTCTACTACCCTAAGTTTCTTAAAAAGTAACTCTTCTCTCTCAAGCTTGAATTACCTACTCTGTTTTATTATAATGCAAATCTCTCAATTTGAATATAAATAAAACAGAGATGAATTGCATAACTTTTGAAGAATAAAACTTAGACACTAATCTCTTAGCATGTAAGTTATATTTGTATGATTTGTCTGAAAGAACTCAATTCTCATTAAGATCTAATAAAAACTATTTATAAGAACAACAACCATACATAACAGAAGTTTAAAAAACAATATTCACCATAGAGGGTGAAACAATGTTTGAATAAGAAACTAGAAGGCACACAAAATAAATGAACTAGAATTTAAATGAAAAGAAAACAAATGTTCATATGCCCTGCATTACAACGTTACAGAGCTCCTATTCCTCTATCTTCTTCCTGCTTTTCTTCGTCCCATTTTCTTCGTACCTCCCTTCTTTTAATATAATTTTCTGGCTTTTCCCATGATTGTCCACTTTCACTAAATTATAGCAGCTCCCTCTACGTTCTCATACGTTGAAGACTGCTTTTAACCATTCACCATTGGTTTAAACACGTGAGGAATGTTACGAATTGCGATCACACCATGACACTTGCGATTGCATCCGTAGGTGAATAACCTATCTTGCGATCAAACGTCCTGAATGCGATCGCACCATGCTGACTCGCAATTGCACCGAAGCTACATCTAGAAGACCTGTTGATATTGTGATCGCACTGAAGGGACTTGCGATCGCACCTTACTTGCACTCGCACTATCTCCTTCACGATTGCACTATATATAATTGTCCTTGTTTATTTCACCTAACTTCTATCATTTTGCTCCCTTGTTCCTTTACACTCAACAAAACATCAAACTTGTCTAAAAAATAAATTAAACTACGAAATCAAGAATGAAAAGTACCACAAACATAACTAAAAATATTAACATTCGGCAAGTAAAAGCACACACATCAATACTTACCACTATACTTGTGCTTGTCTATAAGCACATAAAATGAAAAAAGAAAATAAACACAAGAAATGACTCAGGTAGCTTGATATCAAATAATATTTTACCAATCTTGACATCATTATGAACCTCCTACAACCCTTTAATTACCAAAAATGCAGAAAAGCTCCCTTAAATCAAATTGAGAATAGTACATATACAAGAGGAATAAATAGCACCAATAACATCATTATCAGAATAAAGTCACTGTAAAACATATTTGTAACATTATCAATTGTTAAAACTATGCAATGAGGATGAAGAGACCTTATTTCCAACATAACTTAAGAAGTTTGCTTGAGATGAAAAGTTTTTCAATCGAATGCATATTGAGGAGCATACTCAAATGCACAAGACCTAGTTTACTTTCATCATCAAGTGGCTACTAGCACTATTCATGTGTCTAAGGCCAGTTGTGGGCACCCTTAGCACAACGGAGCAAGATTTTTTTATCACACCTTTTTGTTTCATCCTTAAGTTTAAATTGCAAGTAAACATCAATAGTCATAATTAACAAGCACGAACTTAATGCAAATAATTCTACTAAAGGTACCAAAATTGTTCCAGTACGCGCACTATCCTTAACTTATCATTAGTAACATTTTCCAAATTTTTAATAATTAAGGGACATGTATGAAATTAACAATCAGTCAAGCTAAGTTCAAAATTCATGGCATATCACTACCTTATTCATAAACACATAACCTAGCAAAGAACAATAAAACGGAAACATCGCAAACACGTAGCCAATGTACAAAAAAAAGAAAATTAAAAGGCTTTTAAGGAATAGGAGAACCTGGTGGTGAAGGTGTAGGTGATGACACCTCCACATTTGATGCAACGAAGAATTTCTTCAACTTCTTTATTTGATACTACTACTGCTTTTGGATATCCTCCATTGTTCTTTCAATTGCTATTAACCTGTTGCTATTGGTAGCTAAGGCAATGGTTGAGCATCTCCAAAATTGTAGCAGCATCAGCAGTAGAAATTGTAAATTGTGCTTCTTGCTGTTGTGATTTGCTGCTTTCTTCTTCTTCATCGCTAGAGGATGCCTCTCTTATTCCTCGGTGTTTAATGACTGCTCTCTCATTATAAGGGCGCAAACTATATCTTGCGAAGCTTAACAGTCCACAAAGATGTAAGTGCCTTGGGCTGAAAACTTTTGTCGGAACACATTTCATGGTTGTGAGGTCGAGACTACTGATCGAGCTAGTGTTGTTAAAATGTATCTCAATTCCAGTTTGGTGCTTGAAGGCCATGCCATTTGTGCAAATCCTTTCAACAAGTGGAAGAAGGTCCAATAGGGTGTGTTGTTTGAGGCACAACACAAAGCATATAGCTCTTGACTTGATACCTTATTACTCTTTACCCTACTGAAAATGGATACCGCCATGAATTTGTGAAGAAGGATCAACGAAGCATCCCAAATGAGTAGGTTTGGGGAATTTTGAACTAAATATTCTGATGAACACCTTGTAATTGTTCTCCAGAAATTCCCTGAGGAAAATTCACCAGCTGGGTTAATCGATCCAACTTGTGGCAACCCAAATTAGTTTTCCAACATTGAAGCATCCATCACCCATTCTTGACCGCCTATCCTAAACTTCAATTTTGTGAATTTTGACCCTTCCACTACCAAAGTTATATAACATTCGTGTATTATCTCTTCATAAATCTCCCATTTGCCTATAATCAATTGCAACCATTCCAATTGGTCGACCATAGCTAGAAGATTGTCCTTCACACCTAACTGCGTCACCGTCTCCAAATCAAAATACCTTGGAACAGTAATTCTTTTACCTTTCACCTTTTGATACTTCTTCCCTTCCTCATGTAAGAAGATTGGAAAAGGGGTGGAATATTGTGCCAAGAGATCCGACATCAACTGTCTAACTGCCTTTCCCTTCCCTTTAGATTTTGATGCTACCATCCTTCCCCTTGACATTCTCTTCAATAGGTGATTTGGTTGAAGGAGATGTTGAAGGGAGTGGTTCTCTTGCCATTCTTTACACAAGACTTTTGAAACTAGGGTTAAAGAGTAGAATAGCACAGAAAACTCCCCTAAAACACGTTTAAATAGGTTAAAGAGACATGAAGGTAGTTGAAGACTCTTAAATTTAGGTTGTGAATCGAGAAAGAGTTTAAATTTTAAATGTTACCTCGAGTAGTGCGATCAGCTTGCGATCGCGCCCTAGCTGTATCTTCAATGTAATGTCATGGTTGCGATCACACTCTAATGATGTGCGATTGCACCCAAACAATATGTATAATTCATCTTCTGTTGCAATCGCACCCTAGTTGCTTGAGTTCGCACCCAAAGCATTCAAGAATTATTCCATAGTTGCGATTGCACTGTAGTGACTTACGATCGCACCACTTGGGTTTCCTACAAAACAACTTCTCAAACAAACAAACAAACAAACTTTGTATTTTATTTGCTCCTACCACATACACATGCTAATTTTAAGGTCTTTTAGCATGACCGAAGCCTATCTTTTAAGGGTTAAATTGAAAAGCCATTACCTCCTTAGGTCTATGAATAAGACCTGCAAGATAAAGCTTACATCTTTGCCTATTCACCTTAAAATTCTCACCACATGTGTTGTCAAGTTCCAAAGGTCCACTCCCATAAACTGTGATGACTTTGAAAGGCCCACTCCATCTTGAACACAACTTTCCTGGAAATAACTTTAATCGAGAGTTATATAACAAAACAAAATCTCCTTCTTTGAAATGCTTATCTTTAATATGCTGGTGGTGCCATCTTTTGGTTCGCTCTTTAAATAACTTGGCATTCTCATAAGCCGTGAAATGTAACTCGTCTAACTCTTGTAATTGTAGCAATCTTTTATTCCCTGTGACTTTACCATCCATATTAAGAGTTTTGATAACCCAGTATGCTTTGTGTTCAAGTTCCACAAGCAAATGATATGCCTTACCATAAACAAGTCTATAGGGAGTTGTTCCAATTGGTGTCTTGAGAGCTGCCCGATATTCCCATAAAGCATCGTCAAGCTTCATAGCCCAATCTTTCCTTGCTCTATTCACCGTTTTCTCCAAAATTCGTTTTAACTCCCTATTGGCCACTTCCACTGGCCCATTTATTTATGGATGATAGGGTGTTGCCACCCTATGTTACACACCATATCATTTAAGAAAAAGTTCGAGCTTTGAGTTACAGAAATGAGAACCACCATCACTGATTAAAATATGTGGAACCCCAAATCTCACGAACAACCCTATCAACAATTTTGTCACCACTCTTCCATCATTACTTGAGTTAGCACTAGCTTCCGTCCACTTGGAGGCATAATCTACTCCCACCAATATGTATTTGTTTCCATATGATGTAGGAAACAGTCCCATGAAGTCGATTCCCCATACATCAAATATCTTAACCTCCAATAAGCTTGATTGTGGCATCTCGTCTCTTTTTGAGATGTTTCATGTTCTTTGAATCTGTCACATCTTTGCATAAATTCCCTCGTATCTTGGTTCAACATTGGCTAGTAAAATCCATATTCCAAGATTCTACTTGCAGTTCTATTTCCACCATAATGCCCTGCATAAAGTGAATCATGACAATGAGTTATCACAAAGAGCATCTCACTTTTCAGAACACATCTCCAAATTAATCTATCAGCACAAATTCTAAATAAATATTGCTTTTCCCAATGTTAATGCTTAATATCTGCTAAGAACTTCTTCCGTTGTTGATAAGAGAAATTAGAAGGAATGATATCGCTTACCACATAATTTACTATGTCAGTATACCATGGGGTTTCCAACTGCTGAATAAGGAAAATTCTCTCATCTGGAAATTCTTCTCGAACTGGCTGATCGTTCGGATTATTCTCTTGTTCTATTTGAGATAAATGATCTGCCACTGCATTTTTGGCTACCTTTTAATCCTTAATTTCAATGTCAAATTCTTGCAATAATAACACCCAACGAATTAGCCTTAGCTTTGCATCTTTCTTATTAAATAAATACCTCAGTGCTGCATGATCCGAGAAGATTATTATTTTTGCTCCATGTAGGTATGATCTAAATTTCTTGTATTCAAACACCATTACCAAAAGCTCCTTCTCAATTGTTGTGTAGTTCAATTGGGCTCCTGATAATGTTTTGCTTGTATAATAGACTGCATGTAATTTCCTATCCCTCCGCTATCCTAATACACATCCCATAGCATAATCACTTGCATCACACATCACCTCGAATGATAATGACCAATCGGGGGCTACCAGCATTAATGCTGTAGTGAGAGCCACCTTTAGAGTATCAAAAACCTACACACACTCAACATCAAAATCAAACGACGTGTCTTTCACAACTAAATTAGTTAAGGGTCGAGCAATTATGGAAAAGGCTTGAATAAATCTTCTGTACAACCCGGCATGTCCTAAGAATGATCGAACTCCTTTCACATTTGTAGGAGGTGGTAACTTTGCTATCACATCGATCTTAGGCCTATCAACTTCAATTCCCCTGCTGGAAATTTTATGCCCAAGTACTATGCCCTTATTTACCATAAAGTGGCATTTCTCCCAGTTGAGAACTAAACTTGATTCTTCACATCGTGCAAACACCTTTCCTAAATTTTGCAAACATGCATCAAACGAATCAACAACTACTGAAAAATCATCCATAAATATTTCCATAAAATCCTCCTCTAAATCAACAAAAATTGTTGTCATATATCGTTGAAACATTGTTTGAGCGTTACACAACCTGAAAGGCATTCTTCTATACACAAATGTTCCATAGGGGCATGTGAATATGATCTTCTCTTGATCCTAAGGATAGATAAAATTTTGATTATAACTTGAATATCCACCTAAGAAACAATAAAAAGCATGAGCTGATACTTTCTCCACGATTTAATCAACAAATGGTAACGAGAAATGATCTTTTCCTGTAGCAGAATTTAGCTTCCTGAAATCAATGCACACTCTCCAGCTCGTTACTGTCCTTGTGGGAATACCTCCTTTTTTAGACACACACTGAATCGGACTTAGCTACTCACTATCTGAAATAGGATAGACAATGTCTGCATCTAGTAATTTAACGATCTCCTTATTTATGACTTCGTTCATGTTTGGATTTAATCACCTCTGTCGTTCCCTCACAGACTTGCTTCCTTCCTCCAAGTAAATCATGTGCATCACTTCGTTGGGGCTAATTCCTCTTATATCATAAATCTTCCACCCCACTGTTCTAACATGCTTCCTCACCAACTCTACCAACCGTTGTTCCTATTAATTTGTCAAATTTTTGGAAACAATAATAGGTAGGTTTCCCTCTCCCCTAGAAATGCATACCTTAGATGATTAAGCAATGGTTTCAACTTTAGAACTGGTGGATACACAATGGATGGTGGAGTTGGATTTGTTTCTCACAGTAACTTCTCTATTCTTTTTTTTTCACTCTTACTTCCACCATTAAACTCTACATCTAGATCAAAAGATACTTCTTTCTCCTTACTTTTATCCATTCTTAACATAAATTCATCCATAACATCAACCTTTATATAAACCTCATTATCCATTGGGTGCTTCATGGCGGTCCTTATACAAAACTCCACTTTCTCCTCACCAATGCGCAATATAAGTTTCCCTCTATAGACATCTACTAAAGCTTTACCTGTGTAGAGGAATGGATGACCCAATATCAATGGGCATTCTGAATTAGCTTCGAAATCCAAAACCACGAAATCTATTGAAATTATAAACTTGTCCACTTTAGCAAGCACATCTTTCATAATCCCAAATGACCTCTTAATTGATTGATCCACTAGTTATAGCACCATCGACATCGGTTTAACCTCTCTAAGACCTAATTTTTGATAAACTGAACGGGCCATCAAGTTTATACTTTCACCCAAATCATACAAACATTTGTTAAAATATATATAACAAACTACACAAGGAATTGTGAAACTACCAGGATCTTGTAGTTTTGAAGGAATAGCATTAGAAATAATTGAACTACATTTTTCTAGAAGCTACACAGTTTCATTAGCGATAAGTGATCTGTTATGAGTTAGGATATCTTTCAAAAATTTAGCATACTTGGGCATATGGTCGAATGCCTCCACAAAAGAAAGATTAATTTGCAATTTTTTCAACTTTTCAAAAAATGAAGCAAACTGACTATTATACTGGTGTTTCTTAAGTCATTGAGGAAAAGGAATACGTAGTACATACTTACCTACTTCAACTTGGTTATTTTTAACTAAATCATGGTGCTCGTGATCGCACCTGAGACTGGATTTCTCTCGTTCCAACTTAACTCCCAAGTTGCGATTGCACCTTTCAAGCTCACGACTGTAATAGAAGCTTTGCAATCCTCTCTGCTTATCATTAGCAGGCTCGCGATTGTACCCTTCAGACTTGCGATCGTGACTTTATTCTTTCCCTGATTTTTCAGCTCCTTACCACTCCTTAGTTGTATAGCTTTTAAAGACTCCTTTGGATTTGGTTCTGTAGTACTTGAGAAACCTACAAGGTTCCGTTGAGTAAGAGTAGTTGCCAATTGTCCCACTTGGACCTCCAAATTGTGAATTGAGGAAGAGTGATTTTTCTCTATTTGATCAACCTTCGCTTCTAACTTCTGTTGTGATTCATCTTGTTGGTTCAGCTTAGTTCCAATCATCTTCATAAATTTCTCCTTTTTAGCCTCGAATGGATTCCTAGGCTAAAGCTGTCTTTGCTCTCCCACTGTGATGTTATGGTTACTCCATGAAAAGTTGGGATCATTCCGCCATCCACGATTTTAAGTATTCAAATATAGGTTGTTCCCTAAACAGTTATTCCCCACAAAATTGACTTATTCAGTCGTACCAACTATTGGGCACTCATTAGTGAAATGTCCCTGCTGATTGCATAATTCACATACACTTTAAACTGCTGCCACTGAAGAGCTTGAAGTGAAACTACCAATCTGTTTTGCAAGGTTCGCAACTTTGGCTTGTAATGCAGTCACTGGTTTTAAAGACAAAACCCCCTTCTGCTCTTTTATCATTGATTGAGATCTATCACCTATAATGCATTAGTAGCTGCCATTTCTTCCAGTAAATCATAGGCTGCATCAATTTTCTTTTTCATGAAAGATCCTCCTGCCGCTGCATCAATTGTACCACGAGTAGTGGTGTTAACTCCATTGTAAAAAATTTGTAACAATAATTCTTAAGCCAAATTGTGGTGAGGACAACTCAGTTGTAACTCTTTAAACGTTTCCCGTGCCTCATACAGAGTTTCATCGTCATGTTGCTAGAAGTTGGTGATTTCCTTACTGATTTTAACTGTTTTGGCTAACGGGAAATACTTGGACAAAAATGCTTGAGCTAACTCAGTCCATATAGTAATGGACCCTGATGGAAGAGAATTTAGCCACACTTTAGCTTTATCTTTCAAAGTGAATGGAAATAACTGTAATCAAATTGCATCATCTGTTACTCCATTATACTTGAAAGTGTCACAAATTTCTAGGAAGTTTGTGATTTGGGTATTTGGATCTTCATTAGCTAACCCATAAAACTGCAAGGTCGCTTGTAACATCTGCAACAGAGTTGGATTGATCTCAAAATTATTTGTTGTCATAGCAGGTCTTGTCAAGCTTTGCTGGTTTGGACAAAATTCAAGCCTAATTACATCCATCAATGTTCTTTGTTCCTCTACCATGATATTCTCTGAAAGTTCAGCTCCAATTGCACATATGTCTTCATCAACTTGGAGTAAAGTTGTTTCTAAACGAGTAACTTTGTTGTGAAACTCGACCAAAGGCTTCGTAGAATTTTTTGTTTTTCTCCCAGACATACACCTGTAAAGAAATGAAGTACTTAAATTAATTTGCAATTAAACTAAAAATGATATTAAATAATTCCCCAACGACGATGCCAAAATCTTGATGAGTTATAAAGTAAAAACGTTCTCGAATCCTGACTGCAAGTGTACGAATTATTATAGTACAGTTATCGTTCCCATGAGGATCTATATTAAGCACCAATTAAATTCTTTCCATATTGTTTAAGTTAATAATAAAAAAAGATTTAAAAGTTGAGAAGGATTTAAAATTACCAGGACAAAACTAATCTGTAAGCAAAGGGATTTGCTTTTCACGAATTCATAAAATTAAAAGCTCCAAAGGTGGTTTCAACTCCTACTAAATACATCTAAATTCTATTATTATACTACCCCAAGTTTCTTAAAAAGTAACTCTTCTCACTCAAGATTAAATTACCTACTCTGTTTTATCATAATGCAAATCTCTCAATTTGAATATAAATAAAACAACGATGAACCACATAACTTTTGAGGAATAAAACTTAGACACTAATCTCTTAACATGCAAGTTATATTTGTATGATTTGTCTGAAAGAACTCAATTCTCAATAAGATCTAATGAAAACTATTCATAAGAACAGTAACCATACATAGCAGAAGTTTAGAAAACAATATTCACCATAGAGGGTGAAACAATGTTTGAATAAGAAACCAGAACGCACACATATTAAACGAACTAGAATTTAAATGAAAAGAAAACAAATGTTCATATGCCTTGAATTACAACGTTACAAAGCTCCTATTCCTCTATCTTCTTCTTGCTTTTCTCCGTCCCATTTTCTTCGTACCTCCCTTCTTTTAATATTGTTTTCTGCCTTTTCCCATGATTGTCCACTTCCACTAAATTGTAGCGGCTCCCCCATGTTCTCGCACGTTGAGGGCTGCTTTTAACTTTTCACCATTAGTTTAAACATGTGAGGAATGCTACGAATTGCGATCGCACCATGACACTTGCGATCGCATCTGTATGTGAATAACCTATCTTGCGATCAAATGTCCTTAATGCAATCGCACCATGCTAACTCGTGATCTCATCTAAAGCTACATCCAAAAGATCTATTGATATTACGACCACACTGAAGTGACTTGTGATCGCCCCTTACTTGCGCTCGCACTATCTCCCTCACGATCGCACCAGATACAATTGTCCTTGTTTATTTCACCAAATTCTATCATTTTGCTCCCTTATTCCTTCACACTCAACAAAATATCAAACTTGCTTAAAATATAAATTAAACTACAAAATCAAGAATGAAAAGTACCATAAACATAACTAAAAACATTAACACTTGGCAAGTAAAAGCGCACACATCATTTAGTAAGGAAATATACTAGAGAATTTGTCATAAACATACATCACACATATTTAGTATACATAAATGAATTCTTAATCATGCACAATAGCGATTTGTATATGTGTTAAATGTTATAGAGGAATGTATAGAGCGACCACTTCTAAGTATTATCGGGACTTTGAGGAAATAAAAATAAGGAACTTTTGGTGAGTAATCTTAGATGGTCACACCTTACTTTATTCTGATTGTTGAATTTGATTTATTTTGATTCTGTTCTGAATTCTGGACAATGATTGTCTGAGGCGATTGATGCATGATTATATCATTGGAAGTACTACTTACATGTGAATATGATTGACTACTTGCTTTACATATGAAATGTATGAAATGACTTTGTTTTGTTTTAAAACTGTTGAGTCCTAGTTGTGGGTAAATAGGCATGCCTAGAAGGGTCTGCAACTGCTCTTGTGATACTTTGATGTCGATACTTTGGTCTCTCTTGTGATTCTTCGGTGTTGAGACTTCGGTTTTTCCTGTATAAGTCTCCTTACCCTCTTCTATAAATGGCTTAGCAGTTATCTGATTTTGTGTTCTGATATATGTTTAATTCTGACATAAACAAAATTATGTTATGATTTTGAAGGGTTTATACCCTCTTTGGATATTCAACTTTGTTAACTATAAAATCTGTTATGAAATGCATTATGTCTGATTTATTGTTTAAAAAATCCGTTGATGCATGCTTATGATATTATGATTCAGTACTCACTTTATATATAGATTAGTTATTAGTTACTAAGTTATATGCTTAGCATGGTGGATTTGCCCCGTGTAGGTTCAGAACTAGGATTATAAGGACTGGGATGAGTCAACCGCAATGGCCAATAGAGTCTGAATCTTTTTTTTGATAAAAATGTATTTTTAGTATATTTTGGCTTGTATATAAAATGTATGATTCCGAATTGTTGTAATTTTTTTTGCAATAACTATATTTCAACTTGGTTTCGATTTTTGGAACAAATTTGTATTAAGTTCATGCGATATAATATATGTATGTTTTGAACAAGTTTAGAATTATATGTAATGTATGTTTGCTTTTCATTAGTTTATGGAAGACATCTAATGCTTGGGTTTGTTTGTACTAATTTGTGTGGTGTCTATATGTGGGTGTCACACTTTTAGTATAGTTTCATTTGGACATTGGGGTGTCTAGTAGTATAACAAGTTCTAGAGGAGCAATTTTATGCATTATGGAAGTTTTTCATTTTAGGGCTCTCCTACATCGACAAAACCATGAAAGGTTTTGGAATAGGAGAAAGGTAGACTTTTAAGTTCCTAAAGCCATCCTCGAAGATAAGCACTATTTGTCCTCCATTATAGTGCTTCTCGTGAACTATATCAAACATCTAGATCACGTGTTGCTCCAGGGAGGAGACTCCCTCGCTATAGAAGCGAGAGTAAGAGCTTGAGAAAAGATTGATCATGGTCGTCGATTTAGATCTAGGCTTGCACTTGCAGTCTTTTTCCTTTCCATTTAGATCTTGTTTTCTCACTCCTAGATCTATCTTGATTTTTTACACAGTTGATTCTCGTTTCTAGCTATTTCTAGATTTGATCCATTTTTCTTTGGGTGTTTGCAGATATTGTATTACTTGTCGTTAATTTTGGGTCATTGGCTTCAAGTTTCTCTCTAGTTTTCTCTCTCTAAAAATAAGAACACCTTCAATTTATACTTAGACACTGTTTCATTATCCATGGAGTCCCTTGACTAAGAGGGGCACTTTTCCAAAAAAGTGTGTACCCACAAACATAAGGAAGAACCACCACCACTTCCTAAACAGTCCCATAGAGTTGCAGTGATAGGGGAAGCCATAGAGACTATAGCACTTGAGGTCATTGCATGGCCAGATGAAGAACCAGTCTAAATATAAGAAGAAGATATCATGCACCTGCTTGGGGAGTTAGGGGGAGCATTACGTTATCTCACAACTTTAAGACAAAACTGGATAAACAATGGGAAAAAGCAGTCGTCGTGAAACTACTGGGTCAATGTATTGGATATCGACTTCTAAGCTCCCTGTTGAAGATGATGTGGAACCCACGAGGCCCCATGAAAATTATTGATATGGAAAATGACTATTTTCTCGTAAAGTTCATTGAGAAAGATGATTACATTGAGGCTTTGACTAATGGTCTTTGGTTTTATTTTAGGCAAGCATTCTTTGTTTAACAATGGATGCCAAACTTCTGACCATCGCAAGGACAAATTAACAAAGCTATGGTTTGGCTATGGCTCCCGCAATTATCCATCACGCTATATCACCCAATGATCTTAACAACTCTAGGAAACCTAGTAGGAACACAGTTAAGGTAGATGAAGTAACCTGTACGCCCAATGTGGGAAGTTTGCGCGAGTCGCT
>JANSVA010413199.1:0-22514 GCA_025504915.1 Erythroxylum reticulatum | reverse complement strand
AATTTAAGTATCTCCATACTTTAATTTATGAGAGTAGTTACTTTCTTCATAGGAAAGAAACATAAAATGTGTTAGTTTCAACTTTTCATCAATATCCCATCTTGATAACACTATAACTAGGAACAATTTAAGAATAATACATAAATGGAAATTAATCTCATATTTATGATCTCATCATAAGTTGTAGTTGTTGCAGGGGATTTTATCTTTAGTATGTTTTTCAAATTTAATTAACATAATACATAAAGATAAATGATGCCTTTATTAATTAAATGATAATGTCATACTTCAAATTGCAACTAACCAATTAGCTGTAAGGGCATAAATTAAAAATCTCTCACTTGTCCTAGATCTAATCCCTATATATCTAATACCATCCATCTATATGTTGACCATGTCTCTTATGAGACAATGGCTTAGTGAGAGGATCAGAAAGATTCTCTTTAGTGGGAACTTGTTCCAATTCTATGCCTTTCTGCTCCACTATTATAACATACCACTCCCATAGAGCAAAAGGTCAAACAGACCAAAGGATATTCGAGGACATACTCTACGGAAATGATACATTAGGGCAATCAAATTAACTCAATCCGAATCGTCAAACATATCATATGGATTCAAAACATTCATTTCTTCCCATTTCTTTCACAAACATATAAAGTCACACATGTCATTATAATTCCAAATCCACATATACATTACACAACAATTGAGAGTTCGACCACAAGTTGTTCACTCATCCAGCCTTTAATAGTATTCATAGAGTAGTTTCTCAAATCTTTGAGAAGAATTAAGCAGGAGTACTAGCTCCTTTATGCTTATTCCTACTTATAGAAAAAGCATAAGGGTTTTTAATTTCTATCAAAATTAAATATCTCAATTATAATTAAAATTGAACTTTAATTGAACTTTAATTATAATTAATTTTCTTTTAATAAAGTCAAGTATCTCATAACTAGGAATTTCAAAGTGGATTGACTTAACCTGTCTATGCATGGTTATGAAATATAATTTAATCCTTTCATCATCCCATGCTTTAATTGGACAAACTATAGATATAGTGTATAGTCTTATATAACCAATCATGTTTGTTCTTGCAAATTAGTAATTGATTTATAATTGATATTTAAAAACACCATTTCAAATGTCAATTCACTATGGCTGTAGAATTTCTTAAATCACCAATAATAAAAAACAATAGAACATTCTCTCTAGTTACTTTAGAGTGATAAATACTTTATTGAATTACTCAACTATCGCCGTGTTGTTCATACTGCATCCAAGTACTACCAACTAAATAATCCTAGGTTAATTCACAAATAACATCAAAACATAGTAATTCCCACGTAAGATACATTCATAATCTTAAGTCTAAAGATCAATTATACAATAATCGTAAAAAGGAAATCCATAGACACGTAAGTAATATTCTATCTGGGATTCTAATTATTGGCTCAGTTTAAGGAACTTATTCTCAAATAAGCACCCACACATTATACTTTAATTTATGAGATTAATTACTTTCTTCATAAGAAAAAAATATAATAGTGTTAGTTTCACCGTTTCAACAATATCCCATCTTGATGACATTATAACTAGGAACAATTTAAGAATAATACATAAATGTAAATTAATCTCATATTTATGATCTCATCATAATTTCAATTATATTGTAGTTATTCTAGGGATTTTATCTTTAATATTAAAACATCTAATTTAATTAAAATAATACATAAAGATAAATAATGCCTATATTAATTAGAGGGTAATGTCATACTTCAAATTACAACTAATTGATTAGCTACAAGGGCATAAACTAACAATCTCCCATATGTTCCAAAGCCAATCCCCCATGTATTTGATCTTGTCTATTATGAGACAATGACTTAGTGAGAGGATTAGAAAGATTTTTTTCAGTGGAAAACTCGTTCCAATACTATGTCTTTTTGCTCCACTATTTCCCTGATGAAGTGAAATTTTTTGAGTACATTTTTGGACCATTGATGAGACCTTTGCTTCTTTGCCTACTTAATGGCATCGTTGTTTTCATAGTACAATAGTATAGGCTTAACAATGCTAGGAACCATTTGAAGTTCAATGATGAACTTATTAATTCAAACAGCTTCCTCTGCTGCCTTTGACATTAAAATGTACTCTACCTTTGTTGTCAAATCTACAATGGTTGGTTGTTTGGAGCACTTACATCTTATGGCACCACTATTGAGAGTAAAGATGTACCCTAACTATGATTTACTATCATCTGGATCTGATTGAAATCTAGCATCTAAATACCCCTAAACTTTTAGGTTAGCTCCTCTATAGACTAGGAAAATTTTTTTAGTCCTTATTAATTACTTTAAGATATTTTTCACAACCATCTAGTGACACTCACTTAGATTGGTTTGAAACCTAATTTTTATGTGTAAAAGATAAGAGAAATTTTGTCTAGTACATATTATTGCATTCATGATTGATCCAATTATCAAAGCATATGAAATATAATCCATTTTATCTCTCTTTTTTTGTATATTAGGACACATACTCTGTGAGAGAGAAATTTCATACAACATGGGTAAGAATCCCTTATTGGAATTCTCCATGCTAAACCTCTTTAACACTTTGTCTATGTCTATGGATTGGGATAACCTAAGCAACCTCTTTGATCTATCTCTATAGATCTTCATTCCCAACATATAGCTTACATCTCCCATATCCTTTATGGGCAAGTTCTTGGATAACCTAATCTTTACTGACTGGAGCATTAGTATGTTATTTCAAATTAGCAATATGTTATCAACATATAGCATTAGGAAAACAACTATACTCCCACTAAAACTCCTAATAAAAACATGGTTGATCCATATTCTTGATAAAATCAAACTATTTAATTGCCTCATTAAAATGGATATTTCAACTCTGTGGTGCTGGTTTAAGTCCATAAAAGACTTTTGCAACTTGCATACTTGATAAGGAAATCTTTTAGATTCAAAAGCATCAGTTTGTGTCATATACACATCCTCAAGTAAATTCCTATAGAGAAATGCTATTTGACATCTAACTGCCATATTTTATAATCATTATATATGGCTATAGCCACTAAGATCCTTATGGATTTTAACATAGCTACTGATAAAAAGGTTTCATCAAATTAACTCCTTGTTTGTGTTTGTAACCGTTAGCTACTAACATTGTTTTATACCTATGTAAATTACCATTTATGTCAGTTTTTCTCTTAAAAACCCACTTATATCCAATAGGTACAATACCATCAGGTGCATCCACTAAAGTCCATACTTGATTAGTGTATATGGATTTGGTTTTAGATCTCATAGCTTCATGATATTTTAAAGAATTAGAAATTGTTTCTTTAAAAGTAGTAGGCTCATCATATAAGAGTGACGCATTATCCTTACCCTTTTCATTATGTAGGTCCAATCTAGTAGGAGTATGATGTATCCTACTAGTGCATTATAGATTATGTGTCTCCTAAATCCTTGGTTATACATGATATGTATCATTTTGAGATTCTTGTTTCTTATGGATGTAAATTTGTGGCTTTTAAACTTCTTTAAGTTTTACCTCACTCCCACTATTTTCTTTAAGAATAAATTCTCTTTCTAAGAATGTAGGATATCTTGAGACAATCTCATTTTGCTTAAGAGGATTATAAAATTGATATCCAATACTTTCTTTCAGTTGCCCCCAAATTTGTATTTATTTGATTTAACTTGAAGCTTATTAGATATTACATGCTTCACTAACATTACATCCCCAAATCTTTAAGTGTGATAACCTTAGTCTTCTACCACTCCATATCTCATATAATTCCTTTTTAATTGATTTGGATGGAACTCTATTTAGAAGGTAACCAGCAGTTGCAATGGCATATCCTAAAAAAGAGGCAGGAAGGACTGCATGACTCATTATGGAACACACCATATCTAATAGAGTACAGTTTCTCCTTTTAAATACTCCATTATGTTGGGAGGAGTCCATTGTGAGAGAATCCCATTCTCTTTTAAGTTACTTAGAAATTCATGGTCTAAGTATTCACCACCTCAATTTGATCTAAGTGTATTCGTACTTTTACTAGTTTGTTTCTCAACCTCCAGTCTAAATTCTTTGAACTTTTAAAATGATTTACACTTTTGTTTCATTAAGTACACATAACTATATCGAGAATGATCATCTATGAACGTAATGAAGTATGAAAATCCACCTCTAGCATAAGTAGATATTGAACCACTTACATTTGAATTTATAAGCTCTAGTAACTCATTGACACGTTCTCTCTTTCCATTAAAGGAGTTTGGTCATCTTTCCCAACAAACAAGATTCTCAAGTTTCATATGATTCATAATGAAAAGGATCCAAATATCCTTCTCTATGTATCTTTGTGATTTTAGTTTGGTTGATATGAACTAATATAAAATACCATAAATAAGATGGATTCAGGTCTCGTAACTTTATTTTCTAGCTATTTATGTTAATAATTGACCTTTCAAGATCTACCTCATACAAACCAATTATAAGCAATCCCTATCTATAAGAAACACCATCTTTAGAAAAAGAACAAGTCTTATTCCTAATAATAAAGACAAATCCATTCAAATCTAATTAAGAAATAGATATGATGTTTTTAGTAAAAGCTATAACATCATAATAATTATTTAGTTATAGTTTTAGTCAAGAAGGCAAAGCTATACCAATAAGTTCCTATAGTTAATGCGACAATTCTTGCTCCATTACTTACTCATCGGTCCACTTCATCTTTCCTTAACGATCTACTCCATGATTACATCTTCAAGTTATTACATATATAAGAGCTAAATTTAGTATCTAATACCCAAAAATATGGAACAAAAGTAGAAAGATTGACCTCAATCATAATCATACCCAAATAAACAACTTTCTTAAGCTTCTTATATTTTAGGGTAGCAAAATAAGCTGGGTAGTTTCCCTTCTAGTCTCCATTGACTCCGTAGTGAAAACATGTTCCCTTGTTATTGCTCTTCTTCTTAACATCACCTTTTGTCTTGACTACTTTAGTAGAAGCCTTCCATTTCTTATTATTATTCTTCTTACAACCCTTTTTTTGCTCTTGGAAGAATCCAAAATAAGAATACAACTAGCTTCCCTCTTAAGGCACCCCTTTGTAGTCTTGAGCATATTCAGTAGTTCAGGTAATGACATACCCTTTTGATTTATATGGATGTTCATAACAAGTGAAAATCTCGAACTACGAGACTATAACTCCAAGTCAACACTCAATTCATGATTCATGACATAACCTAATTTGGCTAATTTTTTAATATACTCAATCATTTTTAGTAGGTGTAGGTTCACTAAAGATCTTTTTTTCCATCTTGCATTAAAATAATGCCTTGGAGAATTAATACCTTTTCACCCTACTTTGTGTACCAAACAACTTCTTGAGATGAAAAATTACAGTAGGACCATCCATGTTCTCATGCTACCTCTGAAGCTCTATAGATATGCTAGCCAACATCATACATGTAGATTGTTCAATATCATCAATATAAAGTTTATATCTCTTCCAAACCTCATAAATCGCATATGAACTAGTCTTAGGTGGAATAACATTTATTAAAAATAATAACCCTCCCTGTTAAATTGAGAAATTGTCAAATAATTTCCTAGAGGACGAGGATTACATTCAAAAATAGTTGATCTTGAGTTTGCTCAAGAAACTACCTAAATTTAAATTAAGTAGATAACAAATTTATTAATCAAATCTTATATGATTTCTAGATTCGTTAGGTGACAACATTTTACCAAAATATATCATATATAGTATTCCTAACCTTGACTCTAAATCTATATGATCATGAATTTGCTCATCCAATTCATACAAATTTTGTTAAGTACCTATTAATTTAAGATAAAACATATTTGGGTTAAAGCGATCTTGAGTTTACTTAACAAGCCTTACAATAAACAGAACTATGATTTTATTCTTAAATAATGAAAGCAACTATCACGTTCTCAATGTGAACTTAATATTTAGTTGATGGATTTAAAATTTTAAATTTTTTTGATCTTATTAAAATAATATAATCTTATTATATTTATAATATCTAATATAATCTAATTATGAAAGAAATCATTAAAAACTTTTGCTTGAATCTAATTATTGGTTTGATAACTAATTTAATTTAATAATTCAACTTTTTGAAAATTAAACTAAATTCTAAAATATTCCTAATAATAATTATCCTTAGAGGATAGAAGAAATGTGTCACAATTGCAGCTTTAGGTTTATTGTTCAATGGAGAACCCACAAGACTTATCAAAGCTAGAGGGGATTAAGGCAGGGAGATCCATTATCCCCTACCTATTTGTACTCTACATGGAAGCCTTATCCATTCTTCTTGCAAGGAACACAAGGATGAACCTCAAATTCTAGTATCATCATGGGTGAGAATGAAGCTCACCCACCTTACTATCGCTGACGATATTTATTGTTTTATAGGGTTGATAAAAAATCAATTAATATCTTAAAGCAAACTATGAAGGAGATTCAGGAGATTTTTTGATTAAGAAGCAATCCTATGAAAAGCTCATTCTACTTAATTTGCAACTTTGATAGAGATGAAGCTTTAAAGGCCATAGATATGGGATTGATTCATAGGAGCTTACCCCTTAAATACCTCAAAGTGCCAATATCCTAAAAAAAAATCAGTGCAGGGGACTGTAAACCCTTGTTGGACAATATAAAAGGTAGAATCACTCAATGGAGAAATATGTTCTTAAGTTATGGGGGTAGGATTCAGCTCATTTAGTCAATACCGAGTCATCTCACAAACTACTGTACTAATCACTTCTGTCTATCAAAGATTGTACTTAAGGAAATTGATAGAAAACTTGGGGAGTATTTATGAAATAGGTTGAGTGAGTGTGGAAGCAAAGTTAAGTTGAGTTGGAGTAAAGTTTGCATACCAAAAGAATAGGGTAGACTGGGGATATGTCTAATAAGACTACTTAGTAAAGTTAGCTTGGGCAAAAGCTTGTGGTGGTTATTTTAGCAAGAAGGATGACCATTAGGTTAAATGGATTCATAGTACATTCATTAAGAATAGTAACATTTGGTCCGTGAAACTCAAGCAAAACATGTCAGGGATTCTAAAGGAGATCTTAGGAACGAGGCTGTGGATGCAAAGTTTGGTGGTACATAAAATTGGAAATGGTGAAAACACTTCTTTTTGGTTCAATAATTGGCACTATATAGGTCCTCTATACAAAGCGAGTAAATTACAAAAGTTGAGAATCCTTGTGAATAAGGAGACTAAAATAAGCAAGTTCATAAGAGGCAGTCAATTTTGCCATATTATAGCAGCAGAAGCTTGAACATGATATTGAATCAAATGTCGAGTTTTTAGGAAGGTGAGCAGGATACAATTCACTGGATAACTAATAGCTCTGGGTTGTTCAGCACCAATGCTTGCAAGACCATATTGTAGAAGGACCAAAATTCAAGATTAGGTTGGAGAAAATTGGTCTAGGATTTAGACATTAGACCAACTCATTCATTTATCTGTTGGCTGGGCGTAAATCGGGGTTTGCTCAAAAAAGATAGATTGAATTTCCCAATCAACTCAGCAAGCTGTGAACTGCACAAAGCATATCTGGAAAGTCAGAAGCATCTACTGTTTAGATGTAGCTTCACTAAGGAGATCTGGGCACGACTGTAGGCCTTGCTAAACATCACTAGTTTTGCCTCCTCTTAGGAGGAAACTATCAGTTAGTTAGGTAGCCTGCAACTATTGAACCAAGTAGATTACAAAGCAATCAAGATCAGGTGGAGCACTATGATTTACAACATCTAGAAAGAGAGAAACTATAGGACATTTAGACAACAAAACTGAAGCTCAGTAGAGGTTTCTTAGGAAATTGTTCTCCATATTGGACTGACCTTCCCAGCGAGAGGGATAACAAGTAATTTATTTGCTAACATGAAACCAAGATGATCTATGGTTTGAGATATATTGTATACCCGGTATTAGAAATTATTTTTTTCTAGGCCTTTTGACTTTGTAAACTCAACCAATCTAGATCTTTTGTATTAACCATATTTGGTGCATCCTTGTACTGTACATACATAGTATGAATGAAATGCTTAATTAACTTTCGAAAAAAACAAAATTTTAAACATTTAGAGAAACGAAAATTTCAATTTTACTAGGAGTATAAATTATTTTAATATCTATTAAAAATTAATAAAAATTAAGAATTAAAAAACATAAAAAATCAAATAAAAATGAGTGGGTAACAAACTGGCGTGTGCAGAACCCTTTTTTGCGAGACGTGTGCAATGTTAGCTTGTTGACGGGAGCTTGCAATGCATGCCCCAGCAACACTTACATTAGATGCTCTTCACCAACGTGTACATTAGCCCCATCATTTTTCACAAACAGGGTTACCGCCATCATCGCTACTCTATTTCTGTCCATCGTCATGTGTTATAAACCATTGCCTCGTCATTTTGCTTCAGGTGTGGGCAAAAAATTGCCCTTCAATAGCGGCGACTCGCCACTGGTTTCAATCCATCACCAGTGGCGGTTCACCTCTGGTGATTTCCAGAAATGCAAGAAAAAATAGAAAACAACCAATAATTGCGTGCGTATCAATCTAAATTCCATATTTCTAAATTCTGAAATCAAGAAAAATGAACAGACGCATAATAAAAATCCCAGAAAAAGTTTCAAAATAAATTAAATTATAAACCTTAGTTTCATAAAATAAGATATAAAACCTCACTATTTTATCAAATTAATAACAATCAAGAAATTAATTCAAGTTAAACAATTAAAGAAGACTTTGATACCATTATTTGAGATTAATCATGATTGAATCATGGGCATAATAGAAAATAAAGTTTTACAGTTTCTAATCGGATCCTAATAATTGAATAACTTGAATAATTAAACTTAAATCATAAAATGTAAAATCATACCTAATTCAATTTTCCTATTGAAATACTTTAAAAACCTTTTCGAGACTTAAGTAGGAGTCCTAGTTCCTTTATACTTATTTCCTATTTATAGAAAAAGCATAAGGTTTTTAATTTATATTACAATTAAACACCTCTATTATAATTAAAGTTAAACTCTAACGATAATTAATTTATTTTAATAAAATCAAATATTTCATATTTGATCCCTAAAGTTTATCAAACTTTATAATTAAGTCTAACTTATTCTTATGATCGGGTCAGTTCAGTGAACTTATTCTCTAATAAGTACCCACATATTAGTTTAAATATCTCTATTATTTAATTTATGAGATCAATTACTTTTTTCATAAGAAAGACACAGTGTGTGTGCTAGTTTCATTATTTCATCTATATCACATCTTGATAAAACTACAATTAGGTACAATTTTGTAATAATACATACATGTAAATTGAATCTCATAGTTATGATATCTTCATAATTTCAATTACACAATAGTTAATTCCAGGGATTTTATTTTTAGTATTAAAACATCAAATGTAATTAACATATTACATAAATATAAAGAATACTTTTATTAATTAAATGATAATGTCATTAATCAAATTGCAACCAACCAAATGAGGGCATAAACTAACATAATATTCAACACTAACTTAAATTGATGACAACTAGCGCAATATTAGACCATTAATCCATCCAAAAATATTATCACCCTACTTAAAAGCATTATCATCCTCCATGAAAACTAAAACTAAAACTAAGAAAATATCATCTATAACAAATATCAAGTGACAGACCATCAAGTAAAAAGTAGAATGTTAGGAAGAAAGGTTTCGGAGATTTGAATTTGGAGTATTCATAATTTCGATTGGTATAATATGAAATTAATTAGTATCATTTAGTATTATAGTTAGGTATAAATTTTTATTTATAATGTTATTTTTGAACACATTTTGACTCATAGTAATTTTGAACATTTATCTTTAGAACAAAGGATTAAATGCAATGGGGATTTTTCTTTCAATTTGATAAATTTGAGAGAGTAAAATCACATTAAGATTCACCGAGGCAAATAATTATACAAATGAATAGACTGGTCTTCAAAGTGGAATTTGCTAACAAAGCTATTGGAGGAAGTGATAATTACACAAAAGGTGTTACTAGTGATCGCCATAGATGCTAAATAGTGAGAGGTTGCATATAAGGAGGCAAATTAGATAAACATTCTATCATTAGAAATTTAAATTTTTATACCAACATTTGGAAGAAAAAAACCATATCCGTACTATTTTCAAGTGATATTCCTAGCCTAATTAGTAATTCGAATGAGTATGACAATATTTTCTATATATGCAACTTGTAAGATTCTTGTATTAAATTTATGATAAATGATGTAAATACACATATAAATTAAGTACTAATTTCTATAGTTTCAAAGAACTATGCATGTTATTAAAAGTTTAAGAATATTTACTAATTAGGAAATCTAAATTAAGGAAGAACTGTTGGAGAAAAAATGATTCCTAAGATGGTTCCAAATAGGGGAAACATACTCACATTAAAGAAAAGGTCAAGTTTTTAGGGCTTATGACCTAAACATAATAAATTTTTAAGAAAATAAACCTTGAATCAAACCAATGAGTGTCACTTTATAATGTTGATGCTTTAATAAGTAGAGATCAAGTAGAGATTTGAGTAATTGGTAAATTGGTCAAAGTGATGAAGTATCCTGATAATCTTGTCAAAGTTGTTTATATTAATTATGTTTTAATAAAGAGATAGAAAGAATGGTAGTTCCTAAGGAAATGTAGTAAATATAATGGAAATTATAATGATTCATAAGTAATATAGAAATCCTTTTAAATATGTTCAAACATTCAATAAAGACCTTTAAATAATTTTGTTGAGCTTGGGATAAAAGTGAGATCATTTGCAAAGAATAGACTGAACAATATATAATTAGATCATAGATAATCAAATATCAATTATATCATTGTCTCCCACTCTAATTAAGTTTTAGGATCATTGCCACTCCTAAAAGAAGGTATGGTCTTCCTGATGCTACCAAAATTTTCATCCACTCGTTCTCAAACTCTAGGCTTGTTCTTATACTCTCAATTATGCCTATCTACTCTCCTAGTCCTATTCTTATCCCCTTTAACCTTATGTGCCAGATCAAATTCATTAGCAACAAATTTATCATTCTTTTCATCATTCCTTATTGTGGCTATTAGATTGTACATAGAATGCATTCCCTCATTATGAACTTGAGGTTGTCATCTCACTTTTAATTTAACAATATGTTTTGATCACTTCTTTATCATGTCCTTAAGCTCAACATACATCGTATTCATCATCTCAAACTATTTTTTCATGCCCTAGAAAAAAATATGAGTTGACTTTTATGCTCTTTTAAGGTGAAACACCTTTAAAAGACAAATTTAAAAGCTGCTAAATAAGTTAGTAAACTAAATTTCCTTTTGTGTTCTCTAATGTACTTACTCTTAAAGATGAAAATAACTCATGTTTCTTCCTTCATACGTTCTTTAAAGAATTTGACAAACCCATGAAATAATTCAACATTATAAACTCAAGCAAACTAAGAGCTATTGGTTAAGAAAAGAAAATAACATATAGGTTAGGCAAAAATTATAGAGAAATTTCACAATGTATTTGGAATAATTCTTTGAGGACACTATTTTTATATACTTTTTTCTTTTATTTTCTTTTTAAAATTTATTTTATTTGATAGGATAATAATACAAATAGTAGGGTTTAGAGCAATCTTTATATGGAAGGCACAAAACAAAAAATTAAAGAAGACAAACCCTAACACATGAAGAAAAGATAAAGAAAAATAAGATGATCAAAGGTTTTGATTTTTTATTGAAATTTAAAAATAAGAATATGATGTAATATAATGAAAAAGAATCAAATAAAATACAATTCCTTTAATAAGAGAATAGAATGGAATCTAAATTATATAAAAACAAAGATAAAAAATAACGATACAAAAATCACAGACGAAAAGGGTAATTGCAACTAATTTAGAGCTAAGCTTTGATACTAAATAATGAGAAGCCTGCTACGAATATACTCTAGAGAACCTATAAATAAGTTTGAATGAATCATAGAAAGCTAATTGACAACCAAGTTCATAAAGTATTTGAACATTAAAAAAAATTATTTTTCGAAGTTTAATAAAGAACAAGGAAAAAAAGTTTTCTATGATTCTCAGTTAACAAATATTCCAAAGTTATATTCAACTAAATAGAAACATACTTTAGATATAAAATTAAAAAATTAGGATTTCGATTGGACATGGTCTAGGCTACAGTTATAAGCCATGCCATATTAACTATAGACACTATAATGCTTGGGTATAGTCTGGCATACATTTGTGTCTAGAAATCATAGATCCTCTATAATATTTAGAGGTTGGTTATATTTTGGAACACATCTATAGTTAGAGACCATAAATCATCTTACAGCTTATGAATTTGGAACCAATGAGGGCTACAATCATAGTGAAGATCATGTTTTTTTAGTAAAGATGACTGTTTTGTATCTAAATATTCACCAAATCTAACTTTTATAATTGACTTAATTCTATATACTATAGATCCTTTATTTAGGGTAGTTATGCTCAAATGAGTTGGTTATTGACAATATAGATTTAAAATAAGTATAAATGCAAGCCATAACTATTGGATATTTAATGGGGTAAGTTAGTGACCATGAGATCAAAGATGAGACAATGCTAATTTAAGAAACGAAACACTTTTCAAAAATCAACTTTTAGAAGGTACCTTTTTTTAACTAATAGTCCTATAGTGCTATCTTATAAATTGATTGGAAATTGGTTATATTATCCTTAATACTTCAGTTTGGAATGAAAGTTGTTTGAGGAGGAGAAATGATAGAAGATGGAACACTCTTAACTCTATTTATGATCATACTTGAGATAGAATTATAAATTACGTTACAATAAGAAATATGTATAGGATCATCAGTAAAGTGGGGCCTATAAGATATTGGGAGTGATAAAAGTAAAATATAGTTTAATTTCATTAATATAATACATGTAGAAAATAAACTTGAGATCACATCAGTTAGTTCATCATCAATTTTAGGCAAATCTTTCTAAAAATGATAACTTATAACAATTATCTAATCTAAGGGCTATATTAGAGAGAGACTAAGCGCAAAAGCATAGTTCTTAAGAAATATTTCTCTATTTTTCTAATAAAATCATATAGTTTAGTGTTATATTAAATCTAATTATGAGCTACAAAGACATTATATTTTATTTTGGAAATCATCTTCTTTACATTACCAACTTGCAACCTCTTTTTAGTGTTTGGTTGGAATTTTGTGTGTGTAAAACTTCAAAAACATGATGGTGGAATATTTTGGCAAGAAGTTGAGGTAACAAATTTGTCTACAAAATTGGCTAAGGCACCAAAATGTTGAAAAAAGTATAAGCTATCTATTTCAAATAAATAAGAAGTTGCATTTGGAATTAGGATGATTAAGGCATTATAGCAGCTGAGGAATTAAGTTATAGATAAGCTAAAGTTCACTTAAGCTCTTGGCAGTGGTAGTTATAAAATGATGATTATTGATTGTTAGTTATTTTTAGTTATGTTAATTTTTTACTCAAGTTAATTAATAGTTACTTATGCTAATTTGCTTGTTACCAAAAACCATATTGTTTCAAACATTTATAAAAATCTTTTTGGATACATTTAGAACCTAAAAAATCATAATGGTTAGGAAAAAAATTACTTTAATTGATCTACAATTGTTGGCTTATATCTATGTATGCTGTAGGTTGCAAAAGTATTAGTTTTTTTTCTTTATTCTAAACCTTCATATAATATTTGTTGTGATACATCAAAAAGTGTTCCTTACTTATATATGATATGAGTTTGTATTATTCCTTATCTAAAAGAATCCCAAAAGTGGATGCCTATAATGTGTTTACTAAAATGTCTAAAAGAGATTCTTAAGACTTTCATTAATTCTCTTGACTATATTTAGTTGCATTTTAGTTTTTGGATTTCTGGTAATTATCCTTGTATTATTTAAGATCAAAATTCCTGATGTCCTAATGTAAATGTCAAATAAAATATCATCCTTTTGAAGAAATGTTCTAATGGAGTGCTTAAAAGGTGTTTGATAAAATTCCTTAATAAAGTGAACATAAGTCATATATTGGAATTTCACTAAGAGCTTGGTTGAGAAAGTTATTAAACAAGAAAATTGAAATAACTCCTATGATAGTTCATATAAGATCTAAAGCTTAAGGGAATATGAGATGTAAATGGTGGGAAAAAACATGGAACAATAGAGAGAAAAATGGCTCAGTAAAAACAAATTGTTAAACTTGTCTCGAAAGAAAAAGGATTCACTGTGGCTACTAGGTTAGATTGCTTGATTGAAAAGGTAAACAATAAGGTGTTTATAATGAAACTTCTCTAAAATAATATTGTTTAGTATAATGAAAGGGGATAGATAAGGCCAAAATTTTTCTAATCAAAGCATTTTGATGGTGTTTTAGATGTTAAAATGTTAGAAAACTTTCTATAGGGTATATAGTAATATTTTCATATGGTAACTGCTAAAAGTGGACAAAGTGATTCTAACTAATATGTATTTAGTTGGTGATGCCAAATTATGGTCACAAGTAAGGATTGGCGATGATCTAAATATGGGGCATTCATGAATTAGGATATGGGAGGTACTAGTGCAGAAAATAAATGAGAAGTTCTTGACATTTAATACCTCCTAGGTAGTAAGGTAAGCCTTAAGGAATTTATAGTTTGACAGAATAATTTGGAATTATGTCAAGGTGTTCAACTCCTAAATGCTGAATATACGCAAAATGTTAAAAGAAAGACAAGCTCATAAACTTTATCCTAAGACTCCAATCTTAGGTATAAATTAAGCTATGAAGGCAAGATGTCTAAAATCTCACTAGGTTTATTGCTTCCATCAATTAATTAGTGGATTTATGATCAAATAAAGATAAGAAAAACTAATAATAATGTATATAACAAGTCTATTAGAAAGTGTTTTGTTATGTAAAATGAGAAAGGTAAACATGGAAAATCCTCTCAAAGTTCTATTCAATGTAATATTAATTGCTTTATGGAGTGCATTATGTGAACGAATGTCAGAGGAAAACAAAGTTTCTTTTTGGAAGATGAATGATAAGTTTTATTGAAACTTTAGTATAAGCTATTACACCACTGCAATGTAAGATCATTATAAACAAAATTTAGCTCATTACAAAAGACCTGAAAACATAGAAACAAATTTCAAAGATTCCATATTAGTTTCATGCATGGTGTGAATTTACTATGTGCTTTCTTTGCTATCATAATCTCTATAATCCAATTTATAGATTTATTTGCTAATTGATGTTTCTTAGTAGTATACCCTTTATAATATGTTGTTTTTTTTCTCTCCATATTGAATAGATTGTTGAAATGAAAATAATTTTAAGTAGTTCACCGTTTTGCTAATGCATACCACAAAATATTCCATTCATATGCTTAATAATGCTCTAATAGAAGATGCAACACTCTATTCTAAATAACTTTAAAGAACCTACATTTGAAAAATGGATGATCCTTATTTTCCTCATCTTCATTGCATAAGATACAAATGGGGTCAAAGGAGCTAAACCAACTATCCTTAGTTT
Source organism: Erythroxylum reticulatum (assembly GCA_025504915.1). Lineage (NCBI taxonomy): Eukaryota > Viridiplantae > Streptophyta > Magnoliopsida > Malpighiales > Erythroxylaceae > Erythroxylum > Erythroxylum reticulatum. Next base: position 6,830 of record JANSVA010413199.1, on the reverse strand, counting down.
TGATCAATTCACATATAGGCTATTTAAGCAAAATTGATTAAAGTGAGCCTAACAACAAAGGATAAAAATCTATTTTTCTAAGAACTGATTATTGCTTTGTAAGATTCTATCAGAGGAATGCAATCTGTAACTTTTGGCTAAGTTGTAGAGAAGGGAATGCCTAGATATTTGAATGGTGGAGATTGAATTTTGTGGCTAGATCTTCTGTTCAATTCATATTGATTCCTCACATTAGAAGAAATGAAAAAATTGTTTTTGTTAGTATTAACCTTTAATCTAGAGCAAGCTAAGAATAACTATAGTCTATGCAATATCATATCTATAAATTGTAAATCTGCACGTTGTGGCAATATAAGGTCGTCAGAAAATATCAAATGTGTGATCCTCAACTCTTTACATCTATTATGGTGTTGAAACATTCCATTATAAGAGATGAGTTTGTTGAGCATCTTGGATAACTTTTCCATAACTGGTATGAATAAGTAAGGGAAAAGAGGATCGCCTTACCCTATTCCTCCAGTATTTTTGAAGATTGGAGTAGGAGAACTATTAATAAGAATTCTAATGAAGTTGTAGAGATGCATTTCATTATCCATTTAACAAAATTTTCAGGGAATCTAAGAGATAGTAAGTGAGGTTCAATAAACTTCCAATTGAGGTGTCAAATGCTTTGAAGAAATCAATTTTGAAAGTACAACTTCTGTTTTGTCTTTCATTAATTGCTATATGAGCAATATGTTATATCCTATTAATCTTCCAGTAATAAATGTGCCTTATATAAGATCAATGACAACTTTTAAGGTTAGCTTCAATATGGTTGTTAAAATCTTTGTAATTGCTTTATAAACTGTATCATAGCAAGATAAAGGTCTATAATCCACCATCAAAGTGGGATTTTAGTTCTTGGGAATCGGACATACAAAGGTTTGGTTTATTTCCTTCAACATGTTATAAGAGGTATAAAAATTCTTGCATAGCCTCAACGAAGAGTTTACCAGTGATATCCCAAGTTTTATGGAAGAAACAAGCATAATATCCATAAGGTCTTGGAGCTTTGGATGGATGCAAACCAAATAGAATAATTGTAATTTCCTATTATGTAATGGGGTAACACCATACACTCCTTCATCTCTTGACTAGTAGAACCTTTAAAGAATTTGCTAAAGTTAAGTTCCTTAGGGGTAATATTGTTTTTAGATCTTATTAAGTTGATGAAAAAATCCATTACAATTTCTTATAACTTCTTTTGATTAGTATGTAAAACCCCATTATTATTTTAAGGCCTAATAATCCTTCTTTTTGTTTCTTTTAGCTAGGATAAAAGAGTGGAATAATTTGTGTTAGCACCTCCATCTCTAGCCCAATCTATCCTTGATTTTTGTCTTAAAATCGAATTTGAAAGGGTTAAAGCCTTTTGATACTCATTCAATCTCTGATTCTATAATATTCTTATAACCTTTTTATAAGGATATCTATGGCAATTCTCTTATGTAAGCCTTAAATTATTTTTAGCATAAAAACTTCTTTAGTATGCTCTTTAGCAAACCCTTTGATGACATCCTTGGCAAGTTTATGTTTCCTCAAAAGATGAAAGGCTTTGTATTCTTTCACTTCTATATTGAATTTTGCAAGAACTAATTATTGGAAGGCTAGTTTTTATGCTAAGAAATTTAAAAATCTAAGAAGTTTCCTAAAGTTTTGAAGGGAAAGAAACTCAGAATATTTATTTAAGAATGATCAAAACAAATGTTATCACCAAAATAGGCATAAGAAATATGGAAGTGTTAGAGTCAATATTGGTTTACTAACACTGTATCTAATTTTTTTCTGATTAATTGATCCCCTTGCTTTTTTTTTCAAAAATTCAGTAATTCATTGATATAAAAATTGTACAACCTTATTAGGTACAAAAGAAACTAGTTACAAAAGTTTGGAGAATCTATGATTCTAGTTTCACAAACCTTTAAAAAGAATCATTCAAATATCCATCTTTTTTTAATTCTTTTTGACAGGTTGCTTTTCATTCCTCTTACTTTCATAAAGAGTCTGCATTGGAGGAATATTTGTTGAAATATTTGCTCTTTGTTTCTAGTTTTGTCTTTTAGTAATCTAAAATTCCTCTCCTGCCATATGTAGTAGACTGTAGCAGCTAAGCTAATTTTTATTGTAGCACCCCACTCTCGCAAGACACGTACCCGAAATCATGAGTGATATTCGAGTACGTACCTTACGAGGGCGGCGTGCTAGAACAGTCAAACAGTTGAACTCATTATAAAATTTTCAAAACAATGTGCTTAAATGCAAAAAATCAATAAACAATTCGGGCCCATTTTTATTCATAAACAATTTCATTCATGAGTGTTACTACACTCATTAATCAATCTTATTTACAAACATTTCCAATTTGGAAAGTTATTACAAACAGAATTATTTAATAACATAAGATACAATAATTGCAGAATACACAATTTAATACAAAAATTAAAGAAATACAAAAGTAGACAGGAACTGATCTCAACCTCTATCACTTACTCGAATGTAGTGGCTAGACTCCAATTGGTCTAACTGGAGATCTTCTTTAAGCCTAAAAAAAAATTGCAAATTTGGGTTGAGTTTTGCGAATTCAGTGAGTGGACCATCCTCGATGGCTCATTCATATCACATAACACACATTGTTCATGAAATCGTGTAAGTCACATCATTTCACTAATAAACATATATCATCACGTATCATTTTGATCACTTATTTCATATTTCACATTCAGAGCAATCATACCTTTCATTTTAGTCATTCAAAATATACATATCAATTTTATATGCAATACTTATGAGACTCACTTCTAATTGTTATTATTGTGATTGAGTGCCTTTTTGCTGGCCCATATCCCTTGTGAATACCGGACTGGCTCATATCCCTTATGGATACCGAGCTTGTATCAGATAATGTCTTATATCCCTTAGTGATTACTGGGTACGTTCACAACTGAGCTAGAGTCTCTTATCACATTATGAGTTTTGAGCTCTTTATATTGGCGACTCCGTTCACAGTTGCCTTTATCTTTCATGCATTCATGTAATGAAATGCATCACATTTATTCAGTCAATCAAAAGTGCTCAATATCACACAATCATATTCACTATCACATTCTCGTTCACATTTGTTTTTGGACCTTGGTCTGGCATTCAACATTTAAGTTGAGTATCATATATTTTCCCAAATTCACATATAAGGAGCACTTCCAATGATTTTTACATACATTAAATGCCTCAGAAATTCAATGTCCGGAATTAGTACAATCACAATCACATTTCATATCAATCATATTAGTAGTTATTCAATGTAGAAATTTAAAACAGAAATGAAATGAGACCATTTAGGTCGACTCACAATACACTCCAGATTAGCATTATCTTCCATGATCTGGAATCGTTTAGATGCAGATGTTCGATCCTGTATCATCATTATGAAAAACACATATTGCACACACATTATTAATTGCACAATCTTATGAATACTCAATCACATACATATATATATGTGTGTTGTGTATAATGGATGCTCAATAACAATCCGGTATATTATCTAAATTCCCATCTTATGCTCATTTTCATTTCATAATTCATATATGTCTAGATGAACTGAGGTTTACACTTCATTTGCACATGATCATTCTAAGTTCACCATTCAATCCATATCCTCTGTATGTGTCTAGCTTAACCTTAGGCTTACACCTCAATAACACTTGGTTATTCTAATATCATAACTCAATTTCTTATAATTTCTTTTCTAACATTATATGCTCTCATAATACCTAATTCTCATTCACATTTAATCACTTAATACACATTTTGCAACTTCTTTGAATCATAACTACAATCATACGAACATCTTCATTCCCATTATACTCATGCCTTTGGTACTTTGATATCATCCATTCATTCACTAATTTATAACCCCAATTATCACTTAAAACATTTCACACATTAGTCATTTAATCCAAGCATCATTCTAGGTTCATTCCAAGTCCCATTTAAGCCTTAATTAAGTCCAATTAACCCGTGAATGTCCATTAGGTGGACATCTATGTCCATTAAGCAGACCTTTACAAGTCTCTTACAGAAACTTGAAAATTTGACCCTCTAGACATCAAAATCTCTTCTAGGAGTCTTTATAGAACTTGTAGATCTTGAAGTCCTATTTTTACGCATACTTAAATGATCTCAATCAGAGTTCTACAATAAAACTTATGCATCTTTCCCCAAACCTTTCCAATTGCATCCTTATTTTCTAGATTTCAATTCTTTACTTACTACATTCATTACGTTATGGTTGGTCTATCATTGCTAGTTAATTTTCTCATCATTCTAACTCCATTTGAACTTAATATCATCTATAAACAAATTATATTCTATGATTGATCATGAACATTAATAATGGAACATACACATATATACATTCATCATCAACTTTCTGCATATATTCACCTTGATTTCCACTTTCATTTTACTTCTAACTGTCACCTTAATTCATCTCACTTCAAAAACATAACTTAACATCTTGGTTAATATAACCTTCACTTTTATTATACCTTTAATTCTCTGCTCATAACACCTACATAACAACTCATCACTTATGGTTTTCATACTCTCAAAACAGAACACAAACATATGTATTCATTCATCAATTTTCTGCATCCAATACTCAATTTCAAGTCAAAATTTGAATTTCTTAAAGACAAAATTTGAATTCGATGTCTTCATAAAAAATGTAGCCATATGTCGTTAATTTAATATAAATAAAAAATCATCTTATTTGGATATCTACAGAACAAGTTATGGCCAAATCACATATGTATAATTAGTGGAAAATTGTTAGAGCTATCATTTTTCCGGCACCTTTTAAACACCGTTTACTCAACTAATCCAACATTATATCATTCCATAATCTATTACCCATTCAAACACCAAAGCAAGACATGAATCTGCCCACATTTCTTACTCACATTTTTGCATATACCCACCCTCAATTTATGAACATTTTATCTCTAACTATCATTAAATATGCTTCATTAAACAAATCAGGAAGAGTTAATGCTTATACTTACTTGTTTATCTTTAAGATATTCAAACTCTTCAAGATCTCTCTCAACCTTAGCTTTCTTCTCTCATATGTGCATCATCATTCAAGGGAGGCAGGGTTGGGTGTTTAGTAAGAAATGAAGAAGACAACAAAACAATAGTAGAAAATGTAAGGTGGAAGTAAGCTTCAACATTGATGGTTAGGTTAGGAGAATATCGTGAGTGAAAAGAAGTGAAGAAGAAAAGAAGTGAAGAAGAAAAGAAGAGAAGAAGAAAGCAAGTATCAGGGAAAATGAAAGACAAAAATGAGAGATGGTCTTTCATGTGTAAATGATGTGGGTGAGTTTAAAAAGCAATGTAACAATTGCTTGGTGGGTGTCATGATATATGTCATGACACTCACCTCATAAAATCACATTAACACTTTGTAATACCATTTAATCTCTAGTTCATTTGTCATCTAATTTCAAATCCAATCATCTCCTAATTTTCAATGAAATTTTTCATTAAATCCCAAAGTCATTTATCAAAATTTTCACTGCCATTTGATAGTTAATTCTACTACCATTTATCAATTGTCTTGCCACTTGGTATTTTTCTTAGTCCAAAGATACTCACAATCTTAGGAAATTCTCATATTTAACCAAAAATTCCAATTCACTATTTATACACTCTAACTCAATTTGTAAGACACATAATCCATAATTCACATTATAATCACATAAAAAAATCATTTATACCTGAAAAATGTCAAATGAGTGCATGAACAATTCATTGCAACGTGTGCAATAACCAAATTCACGTGTGTATATGCTAACATTATGCATGAGAATGAAATGCATTTTTCTAATCTATCATTGCTATTTTCTCAATTACAGAAATCTAGGGTTCTACACCTTATTATGGGAATGAGATGTTACATTTATAGTTTTAGAATTAGCTTTAGTTACCATTTTCAGGTTCCTAGCCTATTAAATCAATTCATGCTAGGTGTTGGTTTCTTTCCATATGCAAAGTGATCTTTACATGTTACTCCATATGTGTGCTATGTACTTGCACCTAACTAGCAGATAATCTAGAGTTTCTAGATTGTATTTACGTAGCTCACACTCTAGAGAATTGATGGAGAACTTTATTCTATCCTTAGTGAGGAGTGTAACAGCCTAGATCACCCACTCACAGATATTGTCCGTTTTGGACCTTGGTCCAGCCAAGCCCTCATGGTTTTGCTTTTCCCGAGGCCTTCCCAGGAGGTCACCCATCCTAGAACTCCTCTTGCCCAGGCACATTTAACCTCAAATTTCTGATGGGATCCGGTACATTAGGCCATGGAAAACGCTCCTGTAAAGGAGAGGTATCCGTACCCTTATAAGGCGTATTTCGTTCCCCTCTCCAACCGATATGGGATCTCACACTCTTCACCTCCCTTAGGGCCCAGTCCTCTTTTGGGGTCCAGCCTAGCTGGCACCACGATTCGGGTACTGGCTTTGATACCAATATAATTGTCACGACCCAGTACCACATTGGGCCCATGACAACTGCCGCATACTCGAGCCAAAGATACTTGCAGTATTCTTAATCCGACTATGCAAGACTTACTGAATATCTCTTTTTTTATAGAAAAATTTAGGCAGCACAACGGCTTTATTTTAAAAATCCCAAAAACCTGCAAAAGATTTTAAACACACTTCTATATCCACATCCAGCCACAACTTCAGGACTCTCTAGTCCACTCAAGACAATCTCAACTC
>JANSVA010413186.1:0-22516 GCA_025504915.1 Erythroxylum reticulatum | reverse complement strand
TAAACCTCTTACCAAATCATGTTTAATCAACTTGGAAATATGTTTAAAACTAACATGGCCTAGCTTTTTATGCCAGACAAGCTTTTCTTCATCTGTTGATATAAAATAAGAAATACTTTGACTTTGCAAAACTTCTAAATTAATCTTATAAAGATTGTTTCGTCTTTTGGAAGAAAAGAATATTTTGACTACACGAGAGTTTTGATTAAAGGATACTTTAAAACCAGAATCACATAATTGACTTACACTAACCAAATTATGTTTTAAACTTTCAACTAGCAGAACATTATCAATAGATGCAAAGGAATCTTTACCGATTTTGCCAATTCCAATTATTTTGCCCTACTAGTTGTCTCCAAAAGTTACTGATCCTCCCTTCTTATTTTCAAGATCTAGGAACATAGACCTTCTTCCCGTCATGTGTCGTGAGCATCCACTGTCCAAATACCATTGGTGCTGGCTGCTTTTTCCAAGGAAGGAGATTTGTAGTAAATATTGTGTTCTTTTTAGGTGCCTAAATTTTTTTAGGTCCTTTGGGGTTAGTCTTATAATTATTCATAGAATAATAAAAAGAAGACTAGTGAAATTTCTTTCTATAAAGAACAAAAATCTTTTTGTAATGGGTATTGCTTTTAGTAAACCCTAAACCACTCTTATCATTAGGGTGTCTATAATTTCCAATCATGTCATTCATTTTACTTATATTTTCAGTAAAGATTGATAAATCTGCTAAGAGAGAATTAATCTTTTGTTTCAACTGACTAATTTCCTCAGATCTATCAATAGATACTTTTTTTCCTCATATCATCTACTTGTTTCTTAAGGCAGACGTTTTCTTTTTCTAACGCTTCCGTGTTCTTCAAGTTTTTGACAAACTGTTTTTTAAAGATCTATACTTCTTTAGTATAACCTATAAAACTTCTAACAATTCTAAATGTGCATCTTGAAGTTCATTAAAGTTAGAAGTTACCTCCTCGTCACCTTTTTCTCAGCTACCAAGCATATATTTTCTTTTATTGATGCTTCTGAATCAAAATTAGATTCGGATGAATCCAAATCTTCCCAAGTTGCCATCATACTCTTTTTATTTTCTTTATTTTTCTTCAGTTATCTTCTAAGCAACGGACATTCAGACTTATAGTGTCCTGGTTTGTTACACTCGTAGAAAATGATAGAGGTCTTCTCTTTCTTGACTTCTTCTTTGCTATTTTTCTTAAAAGAAAAATTTTTACTTCCTTTTGCTTTCTTTTTCCACATCCTTCTAATCTTTCTTGAAATGAAAGATAATTCGTCATTATCTTCACTTGAATCGTGATCAGATTCACTGGTATCATCATTCTTGGCATCTTCGATCTTTAATGCTTTTGATGATGAACTTCTATTTCTCTGAGTCTTGTGATTTTTCTGACCAGCCTTTAATGGTATAGATTTGTCTCTTCTAGGTTTATCTTCAGCATGAACCTCTACTTCATGTTTCTTCAAGGAACTAAGCAATTCGTCTAGCTTTAATTTGCTCAAGTCCTTAGCTTCTTATACTATAGTGATTTTGGGTCTTCATCTTTTCGACAGACTTCTAGGAATCTTCCTGATATGGTATTAATTATCATAGATTTTCCCAAGAGCTTTAAGTCTATTAACAATAGTTTGAAATCGTCTAAATATTTCATTAATAGACTCATCTTCTTTCATTTTAAACAATTCATACTGATGTACAAGAATACTGATCTTGGACTCTTTCACCTAGTTTGTGCCTTCATGTGCAATGGATAGAGTGTCCCACATCTCCTTCACAGTTTCGCATATATAAACTTTATCATATTCACTTCTACTTAAAGCACAGCTTAAAAAGAACTTAGCCTTTGAATTTACTTGAAATCTAGCTTTGTGATTAGTTGACATCTGTTACGAGGAATGGTATTTCCTTCATCATCTATTGGTACATATAGTCCATTCTCGATGATATCCCAAAGATCAACGTGTGTGGATTCTATGAAGAGCCTCATCCTGTCCTTTGAATAATGATAATCCTCACCATTGAATGCAGGAGGTCTTGTGACAGAGGCACCTTCAGCTATAAAAACATGTGATTTAGCCATGGATCTTTATCCTCACTTTGTAAAGGTGGTTCCTGGAAATCGAGCTCTAATACCAATTGAAGTAAATCTTATGTTAATATAGAATTCACATACAATATACGAGATACACAAGAAGGGGGGTTGAATTGTGTATTCCTTTCGTGAATACAAAAACTTTAAAATACCTTGTTAAGAACTTTTCCAACTTGTTAAAAGAATACCATAAACGTTATACAAAAATAGTTACGTAGTTAAATCGTAAATAACTTCTACATACTTGTCTAAAAACAAAATAAAATAAAGTGAAAGGTTAGAAGATAGACGCTGCGATTTTTATACTGGTTCACCCCAAACCATGGGCTACATCCAGTCCTCAGAATTCGTCTGAGATTTCACTATACATTAATAATTTTACAAGTATTCTTTCTTCCCTTCTAGAGCCTCTTCAGGTCTCTTACACAAAGAATTCTTTCTGCTATCTTAGACTCTCCAGGCTCTTAGCCTTTTCTTTCTCTCACGAGAAAGATATTGTCAGCTTTTTTTGTTACAGTAGAGTTTGTTCTTTTGTATCGCACTTTTGAATACACAATTTTCTTTGTAAGTAAAGACTTAAAAGTTAAAAGATTGTTCAGTCTTCGACTACGACTAGTATTTATACCCTAAGTCCCCAACTGCTTCTTGGTTCTTGATAACTGCTTTTTGATTCTTGTAGAAACCATTATTCAGTTGAGTTCTGTAACTAACTCTAGCTAGCTAACTGTCTGACGTACTAGCATATCTTTATCTTTGTATCGTTTGTGTTTTCCTCTTCTTCTGTGTTTTTCACTTATTCTGTATTTTGCACTTCTTCTGTGTTTTCCGCTTCTTCTATGTTTTCCCTTCTTCTATTTTTTCCACTTCTTCTGTGTTTTACACTTCTTTTGTGTTTTTCACTTCTTTTGTGTTTTTCACTTCTTTTGTGTTTTGCACTTCTTCTGTGTTTTTCGCTTCTTCTGTGTTTTTCATTTCTTCTGTGTTTTGCATTTCTTTTGTGTTTTACGCTTCTTTTGTGTTTTCTGCTTCTTCTGTGTTTTCACTTCTTCTGTGTTTTCCACTTCTTTTATGTTTTTCACTTTTTTGTGTTTTCCGCTTCTTCTGTGTTTTTCACTTCTTTTGTGTTTTGCATTTCTTCTGTGTTTTCCACTTCTTCTTTGTTTTCACTTTTTCTGTGTTTGGTGCTTCTTCTGTGTTTTCCACTTCTCCTGTGTTTTCACTTCTTCTGTGTTTTGCACTTCTTCTGTGTTTTCTGCACACTTAACACACTTATCAAAATAGTCCATTTATTTCTAATATTATTATTATTTGATTGTCACAAAAATTAATATTCGTGAAGTCCTCAGACTTAATAGTTATCACAAAAAAGGGCCTTAATCATTTCTATTAAACATGCATCTAGTAAACTCAAACCGATTCAAAGAAAGTTTTGAAGGTAGTAACCTAAAGGGGTATCACACACTCAAAGAATTAAGATGACTATATATGGAGTCATATAAGCTCAATCCTCACATTGGCTCAAATGAAAATTCATTATCCATCTCTATACTACCTTATTGCTTAAATGCCACATTTTGAGTACGTAAAGCCTCAAATTGTACCTTAGTTGGAATGTTACATGTTCATGAAAGTACATGTATGATAGGTGTTAAAAATTGTGATATGATTGAGAATTGAATATGAATTGAATTTTGGTTTAATGGATCATACTAAGTAAATTGGAATTAATTAACACCATTAGAGAATTGAGGTATTAAAATGTACATTTGGACTAGGAAAATTGTCAAGTGGCAAGTCAAGTTAGTATATGGAAAATTAGAATGACAGCCTAAGAGTTAATGACATTTGGAATAGCTAAAGCATTGATAAATGACAAGTTAATAAATTGATAGGTGGCAGCAATAAATGAGAGACAAATGGCCTAATATAATTGTGACCTTTGGTAGCCTAATAGAAGAACATGTGTGCTAGATAGGGAGAGGACATGTGGCTTATGTCTTTATATAACAAGTGTCCCTAGAGCAAGATGAGTCATCTTACACAAGGTATGGCCTTATACATTGGTTAGTTTCTGTTGTAACTCTTCCTTCTCTTTGCTCATTCACCACCAAAATCATTTCCTCTCCTTCCTTTAAATTTTACTTCAATTTTGATGTGCTATCACACTAAACCCGCTGCCATATACTACATCAAGAAGTTACCTCAAGCTATCTTTTATGTTGTTGTCTTTTGGGTGTTAAAATCATTCTACACGTACCTAGATTTTAGAAGTGTATCGGTTGCATGAAAGGCTAGTTTGGTTAGTTTTTTGAAGAAGGAACTTGAAGATAATTAGGTAAGGAAATTATAAACATGATAAGATGTTTTGATATGAATTATGGGATGTTTAAAATGGATAGAATATGTGTTAAATTGATGATGAATTGAGGTCTGGAACATGATAGTTCTTGATAGCTTTTACATTTGATTTTTTTATACATGAAAGATCATGGATTGTGAGATGCTTAACGATTGATTTTTGAATTGGTTTGGACATGAATTTGATATGGAATTGAGGCATGACTAAGGTGGAATTGAAGTGGAATTGATGAACTATGGTGAAGGGGTGTTAAAGGTGTATGAAGGATTTAAGTTTTGGAAGCAATTTGAAGGTTGTGGGTGAATGAACCTTTGGTTCACTCATCCCACAATCATGGGAATTGTAGGTAATATTCCCACAGTCATAGAAAAGGGTTAGGAAGGTGAAAAACTTGGTTTTGTGCAATTGTTGACATATATAAGGTTAGGGCACTTAATAATGGTTTTATTGAACTTAATTGAGGTTTAAAATGAACATTGATGATGTTAGATTATTTGAGTAGTAGTTAGTTTAGTTATGGATTGTTAATTAAAGTAATTACTTAAGGAATCTGTGGTTAGTGAATAATATGTTTAATGTTAAAATTTGTAGTGTGTTCAAGGATGAATGTGTCCTTATGAATAGAAATGTGTTTCAAAGGAGTTATGTGGTGTGAATTAAGTATGATTATTTGTGAATTAGAAATTTGTGTAACTATATGAAATGTGTAAATACATAAAGTATTTTAATGGTACATTATTGCATATGTTTACACTTGTAAGGTATGTTAAGTTTGTTTGGATGTGCATGTATATGTTCAATTTAAAAAAAATGAATAAAAACATATATTATGCACTACATTTTTGTATGAGATTCTGAAATCTGAAAATGGTCTATTTTAAAACTACCAAGTCCTAGTCCTGTAACTAGGCACTAATATGTCTTCTATGTTAGAAGCTTCGATGTCTTCTGATTTTAGACACTTCTATATCTTCTATTTTAGAGACTTAAGTCTCTTTTGTTTAAAATACCAAACATGGGTATCTTCTGTTCTGGTCCTATTACCCACTTCTGTAAAAAAGATTAGCAGGCTAACATGTTTTATGTTCTGAAATATGTTCAGTTTTGATATAAACAAGTTTTGATCTAATACAAAATAAGCTCCGATCTGATACAAAATATGTTTTAATCTGATACAAGTCATATTTTGATCTAAAAGGATAATATCCTATTCTAATATTCAATTTTGAAACTTGTACATTCTGTTATGATATTTATGAGTTTTGTTTTAATGTAAGAATGTTCTGTATTGATGAATCATATTTGCTTTTGAGACATAATGTTTGGATTACTCTGTAATTTGAATAATTAAACATTGTATATGTTTTGACATGATTATGTATATGTGAATGTTAGATGACTATTAGAAACAGTTATCTTGTTTAGTTATTTCCCCACTAAGCTTTATGCTTAGCACAGTGGTTTTGCCTCTGTGTAGGTTCTGATAAGAAGGTTTAAAGATTGGGATAAAGACAACTGCAGTGGCTAAGAAGAATGTGTTCTATTTTGGAATTTATTTTTATTTGAGTCTTTTTTTGTTGTTTAAGTTTCAGTTGTATTTCAATGTAATGATACATATTGTGTTTTTATGTAACTAGTTTGTAATAACCTTAATACAGGTTATCTTTTGAATTTATGGTATGTATTATGATAAGCACAGTTTGTACAATATGTTCTGTTTATAAAATAACATATAATGATATGTAATGTATGTTTGCTTAAGATTCTGGAAATGTATGTGATGAATGTTTGGTATGTTTTGGTTTATTTTGGTTATGTTTTGTGTAGCATCTGCATATCCTCCCAGGGGATATGTGGGTGTTACATCGTTTGGTATCAGAGCATGCTTTTGGAAATTGTTGCTTATACTTAGATATAGGAGTTGTGTTTGGCCTAATGTGGTTAGTCCATAATTTGGTTTTAGATTTGAGTATGGAATATCTCATAAAGTCGTAGACGAGGTTGCTAAGATTAATAATCCTGAGTGATCTCATCCATCTATATCTGGACCCTTTGGGTTGAATCGAGATTAAATACCACCACCTCTACCTCAAGCTCAGGGGGAGGTTTTGGTTAAGCTGTCGCAAGACATGATGATGTTATTACATCATACGATAGTACCCAAGGCTTCGATTGATCAGTTGTAGAAGTATGGAACTGAGGAATTTACTGTAACATCTCTGGAGGATTCTAAAAAAACATAATTTTGGTTAGAAAAACTAAAGAGGGTATTAGATGAAATTAGTTTTCCACCAGATCAAATGGTGCACTATGCTGTCTCTCTTCTTCAGGGAGCAACCTATGAGTGGTGGAAGTTTATTTTGAGGAATCCTCAGTTACCAGAGCTTCTGACTTGGGATTTCTTTTCTTAAGAGTTTAAAGCCAAGTATGTGACGGAAGCCTATAGAAACGAAAAGTGGAAGCAATTCTTGAACCTAAAGTAGAGAAACCTATCAGTTGCTGAGTACGACAAAGTGTTTAATCGACTTAGCAAGTATGCACCTGAACCTGTACTTACTGAGGAGTTCCAGTGTCATTAGTTTGAAGATGGTTTAAATGATTCAATCAAAGAATATCTGGCAGCATTCACTCTCTTGCAGTAGCTGAGTTACCATCAGCTGGTATAAGATGCTATTAAGTTAGAGAAGCAAGAGATGGTGAAGAGAGAAAGGGCTTAGCGAAGGGGTTTTGCTAGAGGAGGTCAGTCCTCAGGGAAGCAAAGTTGTGAAGGTGTTTCCTTTACATCAGAACTTTCAGATCAGTAGCTAAGGGAAGGTGAAAAAACTTTCCCTCATTAACTATTTATAGTAGGGGGTTCCTCCATGGGCTAGGTTTCTGGTATTTCGGACTACCCTCATTGTTCCAAATACCATTGGGGTACTTGTTGGAAGGCTACGGGTGCATGTTTCTAATATGGTGGCACTGAGCATCTGGTGGCTAATTAGCTTATGAGACAATCTCAAACATCACAAGTTAGTAGGGAGACCTCTCATGCACCTGTTGGAAACAGAGGACATGGTAGAGGTCGTGGAGGATCTAGTCAGATCAGACCTAATTTGAGTACTCATTCAAAAACTATCGATCGGCCTACCATACCTTCTACTCTAACTTAAGCTTTTGCTTTGAATGCTCGTGAGGATCAGGATGCACTTGAGGTCATTGTAGGTACTATTTCTCCTTTTAACTCTAAAATGCTTGCTTTGATTGATCTTGGATCCACTAATTCGTATATTGATATTGTAGAAATTTCTGATAAAGAGATGCTTGTAGATAAACTGGACTATGACATTTATGTGACTATTCCTTTAGCTTGTAGTGTTTGGTTAATTAGGTTTATAGAAACTGTTCTGATATGATCCAAAGAAGTGATTATATAGTGAATTTGATTAGATTACCTTTTTGTAAATTTTATTTAATTTTGGGTATGGATTGGTTAACCAAGCATTAGGTAGTGGTTGGCTATAGTGCCAAGACGGTTACGCTTAGGAAGCCTGATTAACCTAAAATAGTATTGCATGACATTTGCACTAGTTCTTTGGCTAGTGTGGTATCTTATAGCACCCCACTCTCATAGGACACGTACTCGACACCCTAAGTGATGTTCGAGTGCAAATCTCAAAAGGGTGGCATGCTAGAACGGTGAAACACTCGAAAACTCAGTATAAAATTTTCAAATCTGTAATGCATGACTCAATACAGAAGTTAAACAAAACAAACACTTAAAGTAAGACCATCTAGGCCAACTCATAGTACGCTCCAGATTAGCATTAGCTTCCATGATCTGGAAACTTCTGAATGTGGACGCTTATCTTGCATATCAAAATTATGCAATATATACGTTGCACACACATTATTAATTGCATAATTATAAGTATTCCTTTATACACAAATGTGGATATGGAATATGTAGGATGCAAGTTCATGACAATCCTTGGTATCACTTTATTATTCTATTCACGTAAACATTCATATTTCCAATCTCACATAAGTATCATTTATACTTATGGTTTATACTTGAATAAAACCATTAGAATCACCATTCTTAACTCATTTAGATGTCTAGAGAAGAGGATATAGGCAAAGAAGGAAGGATATTGGGTGTTCAAGAATCTTTTTAGTGCAACTAAATTAAGTCACGACTGTGCATACCAAAATAATCAAGTCACAGGCGTGCAACCATAACCTACGCCTGTGCACACAAACAACAAGTCACGACCCTGCAACCTTAACGCACGGCCGTGCACACCAAACTCCAAAACCAATTTCTAGATTTTTCCAAAAACACACTTTTTGGTCTACTGTTTGTGATCAATCAAAAAATAAAAATGAAGCAATTTGATAATACTTTCTTCTAGAAAATTATTTTCCTACCACTTAAGTTTCAAATAACACCAAAATCATTCAATTTGGTTCAGAAATTCGAAAGTTGTATTCCAATTATTTTGAACTATTCATAAAATAAAATAGCATTCTGTTTTGTAGCCCTATGTCTCTAGTTTGCTCCAATTCAAAAATCATTCCATTTGGATAACTATAGAACAAGATATTGTCATAGTACTGAAACATGTTTAATGAAAATACTCCATTCATCAATTTTCCAAAACTTCTCATCATTTTCGTCCCAATCAAATCACTCAATCTCTCCCATTTTATTTTAGATGGCTACAATTTTTGGTTAAGATGTAGGAAATCATGTTTTAAATCCAATGGTTCAATTCCCATGTCATTTGGATGTCCGTAGAATAAGATATGGCCAAAGGATCAAAGGATGTTTGTATTTTTTCCAGCCATAGAAGTCACAATCGTGCAGTTTTCAATCGACTTTCAAAAGTTGATATTGCAACATCCCACTACCATAGGGTACATGTCCTAACTTTCAGGTACATAACCTATGATAATGGTATGTTAGAGCAAAAACAAATCCAACTTACACATGGCATCAAGTAACATCATTTAAAAGTCAGCAATTTTAAAACCAATCATTGCATTCATTCACAAAGTTTACACTGATTTCATTAGACAAATATTTACAACACTCCTGGGGCCAGCTGACAGACCTTTAAGCCATAAAAAAATTCAAAGGATCCTTTAGTCCTATCTAAAGAAATAGGTCTCTTGTCTCATACCTGAAAAGCCACGTTGTAATTTTTATGAGTTTTGTGAACTTAGTGAGTGAACCATCATGGATGATTTCACTAGATTCACATACACAAATCACATATTTCACAATTATTCATACAGAACATGAATATTTAAAATACTCACACTGTTACAGCACATCATTAATCAATGCAAATCAAATCATATATAAACACATACAGATGCATATGAGACTCCACATTCGTTATTAATGTTGTGATTGAGTGCCTTTCACATAAAGATACATTTACTAGCCCATTGGGCTTAATCAGAAACAATTATCATGGATCATAACTCTACGTGCCAAATCATATATCATGGAGCAAAGCTCTACGTCCAAGTGCTTGATACTGGCCACTTCGATCACAACGTCTTTATCTGAGCATGCATTTTATGAAATGCATCAATTCAGAATTTACCACATATCACTATCATGTATAAAGCATAATCAAAATTTCACAATCATTGGACTTAAGTCTGACATTCAACTTTCATTGTGAATTCACATAGCATAATACAATTAAAATTATCAAACAAATCAGAACACTTCTAATACAGTCCCAAATATATACTCCTCAGACTTAAGTCCGGAATTTAGAAATAATCGCAACAGTTCAACAATTGGAAGCTTAACAAATCAAATTAAATCAATCCTAGGAAATTCATCTAGGTTGACTCATAGTGTGCTCCAAAAAGCTATTGCCTGGATGGTCTGGCAATGTCCGACTGGCGTCCGATGTGCTCCTCTAAAACATACACAACATATTTACAATATATCACATTTTTGCACAAACGTAAGTATTCCTTTATACATATGTACTTATATAAAATATGCACAATGCATGCTCAATGACAATTCTGGGGTACTTTATTGTGATCCTTATCAACAACTCATTCAGATATCAAAGCCCTCATTAGTACCATATATATTTATAATTGGACCAAAACAAAACAATGTCAAAATAATTTCATAATTTCATTGTCCACTTCAGATTTTTCTTCTAATACACATACAGGTCAATTTTGCATACTAAATCTGATAAAGTAAATGGAAAAATTAGGCAACACTTTCTTCTGGAAAAATGTTCAATCATGTCTTAAGTTTCTAATGACTCCAAGATCATCTAATTTGATTAGTATTTTATGAGTTATTCTCACAATACCATAGACTGTGTATATTTGAACATTTGGCTAGTACATGATCAGCTCAGATATCTAAAAATTACAAAATTTATACAATTTAAAGCTAAGAGAATAAGCTAAAACTTTGATGAAGACACTTCAGTATAATTCAACCCATATCGATATAGTTTATTCAATAACAACAGGACCTGATTTCTATCCCTAGTAGTGCTATTGCCCAAGCCAAGACTTACTTTCAAGCTAAATTTCCAGACCTTTAAGAACATAATTCAAATTCAATTCCTTCTTAACATTTGTATCCAAATGTCTGTAGTTCAATTTAAAACAAGAATAATTTCATTTGGAAATCTACAAATAAAAATATAGCCAAAATACTGAAGCATGTTCAGTAAAAACATTCCAGTTATCAAATTTCAGCACATCTCAACATTTTCATCCTAACACCCCCTTTCGGGTTAACTTTGCATCATCTTTATGACAAGGAAAATGGTGTATTTCAGTAACACTTTCTTCTAGACAATTGTTCCACTATGTTTATAGTTTCTAATAACAACAAAATTGTACAATTTGATTAAGTATATTGAAAGTTATACTAAAAAAGTTCAAACTATTTTTTAAACTATAACAGAACTCATATCTCTACTTTCAGCCAGATTTTGAAAAATTAGAGATAGAATTAACATTCGACCTCTTTATAAAAGTTGCATACATATGTCTCTAATTTAATCTGAATCAAGAATCAACTCATTTAGAAATAAATAGGTCAAGTTATAACCAGAATACTGAGACATGTTCAGTGAAAGTTTTCCAGTTCATAATATTCCAGCATACATCTTCACCGATATCTCATGCATTTCAGTCCAATTCACACATCATTCTCAAACCATTTAATATAACATAAACACTAATCTTTTACTTACTTGTTTAGTTCTAATCCTAGCTCAAAAATCACTCCAAATCAGTAATCCAAACATGCAGAATCATCACACATTCAACATGGAATTAAAAGACTTTCAGCTATGATGAAAAAACAACAATCAGTTGGTTCTTTAGCTATTTTGTGATGGGTAAAAGCATGTATTTAGTGTGGTACTTTAGCATAGATTAAATAAAAACACAAGAAGGGGAAGACAGAAGCAAGTTTCAGTAGTGAGAGATGAGAAGGGAAGAGAATGAGCTTGGTTGAAACAACACGCAGAAAATTTACACCTATGGTGCTAGATGTCACCATATTAATTCAACATGTGTACTTAAGCATATAAGCCACTTATCCTTTCCATAAGCTACCAAATGTCACCATTTAATTAGTCCATATGTCTCCTAATTGTTGGTCTACATGTGACACATTAATTGGTTCAATTGTCATTTACTTACTAGCCCAATTGTCATACAATGATTGATCCATTTGTCACTAATTTAACTATGCCAAATGTCACTCAATTATAGCTAAATCATTTAAATTTTTCATGTATCAATTTATCCTACCATTTGGCATTTGTCTTAGTCCAAGTGTACCTCAAATTCACTAAAAATTAAAAAATAATGCTAATGGTCTCCAAATAAATTTTTAACGCAAATAACTCACAATTCACATTTTAATCACATTTATAAATCAATCATACCCGGAAAATGTCAATGAATGCATGTACAATCATATTCATGTGCAAAAATGTGCATGTCACGAATAATTTATGCATGACGTGCATTTTCCTAATTTCATAGAAATTTCTAATAATTTACTATTCTAGCTTTAACATAGGTAATGGGATATTACAACGATCGTTCTGGAAAGTTGCAATCATGCAGAAGCATGATCGTGCTTTCCCACTTTCTCTTCCAAAAACACTTTCATGCAGAAGCATGATCGTGCTTCTTCTTCCTCTTCTGAAATTCTATAACTTCTTCCTCTTCTTTCCTTTTTCTTAATTCTTCCATTTTTATCTCTATTTCCCCTTAATTTCACTTCATTTTCGACTCTTATTTTAGCTCAACACACTCTTAAAAAAATTAACATTAAACCCAATATCCAATCCAGAAAAACCACTCGCGCAACTCTCCATTTTTCTGCATTTTATTCATCTTTTTCTCTTCTTTCTCTCTATCTAACATTTCTAATTTGATTCTACTCTCATTTTCGACTTCCATTTAACTAAAATCATTCACTATGTTGTTCCTCTTTTTTGGAGCCCAACTCGGGAGTCATAAAAATGTAAGCGTAGTTAAAAACATTTGAATTGGAAGGGAACTTTGTTCGGGAGCAATGGCGGGTTCGCGGTGGCAAACTAATGTTTCACCGCGACAAAAGTTCATAAGTAATTCCAAAGACCCTTCAGGTGAAGTTTGCCACGACCAATGTTTGGCTTCGCCGAGGCGAAGGTCTAAGGAAATGCCACTGCACCTTTCGGGTCAAATACATCGTGGCCAACATTTTGGCTACGTTGCTTCAAAAGCTCAAGGTCAAGCGAATAGAACCTTCGAGACAAATATGCTTCGGTGAAAGTTTGGCTTCGCCATGGCAAAGTACCCAAATCAAATCCGAGAACCTCTCGGTCACCGCAACGAAGATACAAAATCAAGTAGAAACTCCTCTCGGGAAAAATATGTTGCGGTTCTTCGGGAAAGGTTCGTCACGGCCAAGTTTGGCTTCACCGCGGCAAAACCTTCAAATCCAGACAACCTAAAACTTAACATTTCAACACCAAATTTTACACAAACACTTCCAAAACCACATCTATATAACTCATCAAAAAATAGTTATGAACAAATACATAAGAATTTCTTCAAAATCTTAGTCTCTTGAGAAAGAAATGCAAAATCTTGGAAAATCATGAGCAACCACCAACATATTCCACTAACATCACAAGATAAGAGTTTTACAAGCTTTAATGGGCATTTCAAGCCACAATACAACATTGGTCTCAAACCCAAAAATACAAAACATATTTGAATGAGTAATATTTGAAATGCAACTAAAGCATTGTGTCTTCCAAACACTAACTCAAAATACAAAATAAGCAAATTTTTGGAGTGATGCCTTGACTCTTTTTCACTCGATCTCTTGCTTATCACCTCGAGACGGGAAGGAATGAGGGTCAGCTTAAAAACTCAGGTAACAAGTTTATAATTGGAAATAAACAAAACCATTAAAAATGCTCAATGTCATAATCACTTTGCATCAAAATCCATAAAACATATAGTTCCAAAATTCTCACATTATCAAACAACTCAAAAGCAATATAAGTCATGCATTCATCAAAATTGTCAACACATTCTAAATACATAATCACATCAGAAATGGTTTGGGTAGATCTGTAAACAGAACGTACTAACACATTCCCACATAATGTTCTTGTGTAGTCATAAACTGAACATACAATCACAATTCCACATAATGGTTTTGCTTAGTCGTAAACATAAGGGAGTCCATGAAGGAGCTCCGTGCCATTAGAGGGCAGGTGGGAGAAGCCTTTAGTAAAGTCAAAATGCACTTGACATAACATAATGGACTACCACAAACACACATAATCATGCATTTCACATCTTGTAAACGTATTGCCCATAATGACACATTTTCGAAACATGATATTATAAACATAACATCTTTTCAAAAATCATTTACACATTCTTTCCATAAATTATCAACACAATTCATATACCAAACATATAGCAATTTCTTAAAGCATTTAAAGAGCAATAAATTCACATTTGTGAAGTAGTTGAAAACATTAAATTCCATTTATTTGAAAGAAACATTAATGTCTTATTTACTCAATTATAAACGTGAAACTCATATTGAACTCCTTGCTTAAAAACTTGTTTAAAGGTGCCTCTCCTCTTGCTCCTCTTGCCCTTCTTGATTGCCTTCAACAATAGCAAAATCCCATTCAATAGGAATTTAAATTAAGCACCCAATCATAGCATATTCACTAAAATTGATTCTAGAGTACTTAAACCCATACATTTCCTAAGCTTTATGAACCAAAACCTTTCCACAAATCCAAAGGATTAAAATTAAACTTACCTTGAATCTTCACCAAATAATGAGATTATTGGCTCAAATGAAAGCTTTCTCTTCCTGTTTCTTTTTCCCTTCTTGAACAACCTCAAAATATCTCTTGAAACTAAGAAAAAATGAAACCCTAATTTTCTCCCTTCTTTTCTCTCCAACAATGACACTCTCTCCCCCTTTCTTTCTTACTTTCATTTCTTCTTCCTCTTAGAACAAGACAACACTTCTTCTTCCCATTCTACCCTTAATGAGTGTGTAAAGTCCACTTTGCCCTTCATTTATGCTTTATGTCTTTTTAAACTTAAGAGGCTTGCCAAATTTGCCCTCACACACTCTTACTACATTAATGTTAACAGTTCTATTCTAAATTTTTACTTTCTACTTAAACTAACTAAATTAATGACTAAATTCTAAGAAAATAAAATATAAATATAAATATAAATCAATCAATCAATAAAAGAAAAATCTTGGGGTCTTACATAACATCAAATGCAAATTCCAGATTAAAACACATACATTAAAAAAAAATCCATTCACACACATTTCCATTTCACTTCACTATTTCAATTTCATTTTTCTACACATTCAACTTCTACATTTTCTTCATTTCTTCCTCAAATTTTCATTTTAAACAATCATTCCCATCTCCAAATATCATCATACACCTATTCTTTAACTCTAAATTCATTCTTTTGTTCATCTCTAAAAAGACTCAAAACTCATTTATATGCATTTATATATACACAGTGAAAATAGAGTCCTCACTTCTGTTTTCTTCAAAAAGTTTCTACACCTAGATATACACGTTTTCTATGATCTTTTAACTCCAAAATCATTTCCACACTATTTTATAGTATAATGACCATCAAATCTGAAAACAAAAATCAACAAATCCACATTTTCATACTATATTCACAGTGAACATGAGAAATGTCCATTTTTCTCTTATTCATGACATGAAAATAAATCATCATTTTAGTTTCATAAAACATCAACTCTAAAGGATTTACACAATATTTACATGATATAGCTCCAAAATTTGCAAAAACTCAAGAAGCCCTAAACTTTATGTAACTCACATACATCATTATGAACGTTGTCAAGTTTCGGTTTTTCTTGAAGAAATGAAAGAAAACCGAAGTTGGGAGTGGTGAAAGGGTAGATGAGAACAAGGTTTTTCTTTGGTGCAGATTTGATCAAAAATTTGTGTAAAAGAGGCAACTTTGGAGAAGAAAGCTACAAGAGAGATGAAGACAATAACAGTAACTTGTCTTTCAAAGTTAACAAAGCTTAACTTTAGAATTGGACACTTGTCCTATTCCTAAAGTCTCAGTTAGTTTCCTAACTAACTAGTTGTTATTGAACTAGTTCCATAACTCCCATATTTTCAATCCAATTATCACCAAAATTTCCTAATAAAATCTTCTCACAAATTCTAAAGTCATCTCTAAATTTTCAACATCATTTTCAAAATTATTCAATATCATTTGTTTTCTTATTTCTATTTCCCCTCATAAATTTTACTTGCCAAGTGGCATTTTTCCTAGTCTAATAATATTTAACATTTTCGAAAATTTCCCCCAAAAATTCTAAATGAATACATATATTCTTCACATCAATTTTCAATACAATTTAATTCATAATTCTCACATAATCACTTTTACAATCAATTATACACAAAATGTCAATGAATGCATGTACAATTATTTTAATGTGTGCAAAAATTCAAATTCACGTGTGTGTATACTAACGTTATGCATCAGCATGAAAAATGCATTTTTCTTAATCTCTCATATTTACTATTCTAGCCTCAACGTGGGTAATGGGATGTTAAAATTCTCCCCTCCTTAAAAGAAATTTTGTCCTCGAAATTCTTATTTAATTAATCAAGATGGTAGGGGTATTTTTCCTCATATGTGTCTCCATGTCCCATTTAGCTTCATCACTCGAATAATTTTCTTCCAATTGACCATAGCCAACAAATTCACTAGGTCTTTTGATCATTTACTTAGATATCACCCTATCTTGACTATTTCGTCCATAAATTTTAGATTACTCAAAATTTTCACTTTGTATGCTGATAATACATCTTTTTCAGATCATATCAATATTTCTTAACATACATATCACACATTATGAACCTGAGACATCTTTATTGATAATACATCTCATAAGTTACTAGTCCTATGCTCTCTATAACTTCTTTTGGACTAATACAATTCGAGCTTAGATGATCCTTTTTCCTTATCTGAGCATAACTTACCAAGATGGTACTCACAGAAACAATTCATCTTTCCTTTTGATAATTCACATCTCTTCAGTGTTAATGCACTCAACTCTTATGCTTATCACACTATATTCCATAACTTTGATGTCGATCCACCAAATTCATAAGCCACTTTATTTTTATTATAGATTCTTTTCACTCCCTAACGGTATCTCGAATCTATTCTAGCCTTCAACCATTTTTTAGGCCCTCTTCATTTCAATGCAAGGGCGAATGACTCTTTTTGTCGTATAATGCCTTATACAGTATTCTAATGATATCATTGATATAATGATTGTTATGCCTATAGTCAATTTGAACTATACATTGATCTCATGTTCCTATGAACTCCAAAATATCGACTCTAACCATATCCTCAACATTTAAAACTATTGACAATTTAACATTCAGTCACTTGGTTCTGTATTTTTAGTTGTTAAATGTAGTTTCGGTGCATTCCTAATAGGATGTATAGCTTAGGTTGTTACTTATGCTTTCTAATAATATCTTTGCTCAATCATCTTCATTGAGTACACATCCTTCCTATTTCAATCACAAAGTAACATATTTCCTCTTCTGACTCAAAATTCATATTCATTTTCAATTCCTCACTAAGATTCACAATTCTAGATCCTCAATTTATGCTTTGCTAATCTTTTTATAAAAACTAATTATAAATTTCAATGTAGCTAATAATACTTCATTTTGCCCCAAAATTTAACTTGGCATTCTATTCTCTTTATTACATTAGGTTTGGTAACCTCAATATCTGAATTTGTGCTTTTTCGTTATTGAATTTCCTATTCAAGCGTTAAATACAACACTATCTTTACTAGAAAATACTAATTTGTACCATCATAATCTTTTAGTAATTTTATCCATTGTCTCGATTTTTATATTCCATCCTTTCGAATTCAATAATTACCTCAAACTTAAATGATCTATATAAAATCCAAATTGTCTATGTACATATAATGTCTCCAAACTTTCAAGCAAGAACTATTATAGTAAATTCTAATTTATGTATCAAAATCAACTCGGGAGACTTTAATTGTCGCAATGCATATGAAATCACTTTATAATGTTAAAAAAATTGCATCTTAATCTCTAATGGGAAACTTCATTATATATTGCATAATCTCCAAATCAAAGCAATATAATTAACATCAGTGATATAATTCCTCAAAATTCTTTTTACATTCATCTCTCATATGATTTACACGTTTTTCCTCAAACATTTTCATCAAAGTACTAAGATCAGTGACAACTCTTTAACATATTCTAATTGCGTCCAATTTCTAGCTAATTCTAGAAGACTTCAGATCTCATATATATTCCTTGTAGTTTCTTTCTTCATCATTACCTCTACTTTCCATAGGTTTCCTAATATGCTATGTTTAGATATTATACGACCCAACATTTTATTTGATCAACTTAAGATTCACTCTCATTAAACTTGGCATATAATTGTTTCTACCTCCATAGTATGCAAGATTAATCTCAAATGTTCAAAAATATTCTCTTCACTTTTCAAATACACTCCAACTATCCTCTATGATCATAATCACTAACTGATACAATTTTGCTTGGTTCACTTTAATCTTTAATAGCATAATACTGTCAGGGGCATTGTTAACTCCAACAAATATAACCCAAAACTCCTTATATCGGTGATTGGTTCCCGTAATTCTTTAACTATCTAATTCCTCAATGAGGTAGTATTATATCATGTCATTTTCGATTTTCCAATTAACTTTTTCTCTCGATTGATTTTCTCAATTCATTTGATTTCCTCTTATTTCACATTGACTTGTTCTAATGTATGTTCATTCATTCTAGCTTCTCCATAAATTTTAATTTATTTGAAATCTTAATTTCCTGTGTTGATAACATATTCATCAGATCTGATTTATATCTCTTATACTTAATGTCACCTCAAATTCAAGAATCTAATCACATGGTTGGATATTTTACATCAACAAAATGCATATACTCCTAGTAACATATTCTACATTTAAGTCTCCTTTAGAATTAGGACTCCAATATCATTTCTGATCTATTCATTCATTGATCATTCTTAAGAATAAACTATTTGGTCTGCTTATTCTAATTCGGTGAACTTCTTCTTCGTAAGAAGATTTCTTATTTCTATCATCTATATTATTGGTGTAGCCTTTATCAATCCACTATTTCCATCACAACTTATCAGACATTCTTAGTACCTCAAGAAGATCAATTTTTATTGTTTCTTACAAGGTCATATTGTTCTGGTTACCAAAACTCGATGAAATAGTCATTATTGTCACATATGCTTAGGTGTGTATCATCAAGGTCATCCCATTCTATCCAGAGATTTATTTCTGACAGATCACCAATTATCTTACAATAGTAATACTTTGATCTCAATTTATCCTAGACAATATTTCTCTCTTTATCCTTGCCACGACCGGGGTTTCCTCGCATTAACATATACTAACATTAACTTTATCCCAATTCTCTAGAATTTACCTTTTCAAATGTTACATCATATTATAATTATTCAACTACCATATTGGGTGCATTAACTCTTCTCATTTGATTCATCATCTTTCTCTTTATCTCATTTCTATCTCATCCTCCTATTGTCATTTATTTCATCTCCTATATGTATATCCTTAATCAATTCAGAATTATTGATGCATAATCATTATGAAATTCTAGTCTCAATTCCCCTAATATCTTCTTATGGTGGATCATAACTCTTTTCACATTGATCAGGCAACCATTTCGGTTCCAACTTCATCTTCTTAAGATCATAATAATTTCTATTTTCATTACATTCTACTTGTACGCTTTAATCTCATCATTTCTACTTATCTCCCTATTTTCCTCAAACAATCCATGACAATACATTCACCAATACGAATACGTTGAATTGTTATCTATCATGTTTACTTATATACTATTTCTCATTTCTACATATCCATAAACTTTTGTTTCCTCACATTCTGGAAAAGCATCACTCTTCTCACTAATTCTATCAACTCAAACTCCTATCACATGCTCATGCGTGTGACTCTTACATATTCGACTTATACTAGGGACCAATTGCTACTGTCTGCCATTATATGAATACATGTAACTTGACATATATTTCAAAAAATGCCCATGTGAGATACTAATTCTAGGCTCTGATACCAAAATGCAGCACCCCACTCTTGCAGGACATGTACCCGACATCCTGAGTGATGTCCGAGTGTAAATCTCGCAAGGGTGGCATGTTAGAACGGCCAGACACTTGAAAACTAGTACAAATTTTTCAAAACTATCAAACGTGTATGTGAAAATCAATAATCACATTTAGGCCAATACTTTTATTTCATAAAATTCGAAATCACAATTAATTATTACATTTGATTTAATCTCTTTTGCAAAACATTTCCAATTGGAAAGCTATACACAACAGAAATATTCAAATACACAAGATACAATAATTACGGACTTAATTCAATATAAAAATAAAGAAATACAATGCAGATGCGAACTAATCTCAACCTCTATGTCTTACTTCAATACAGTGGCTATACTTTCATTTGCTCAATGGGGTAACTCTTTCAAGCCTGAAAAATATTACAAATTTTGGGTGAGTTTTGCGAACTCAGTGAGTGACCATCCTTGATGGCTCACTCATCACATAACACATACAGTGCATATATTCACATAACTCACATCATTTCTTTAATAATCATAATGAATCATATACACTTGATCAATCATTTCACATTTTACATTCTACACATATCACATTCAGAAGTCATTCAAAACATTATAACCATTCATATCATGCATATGCAGTACACATAAGACTCACTTTCAATTTGTTACTTTGTTATGACTGAGTGCCTAAACTGTCCTGTATCCATTGTGGATACCAGGGTCATTGATAACTGTCTCGCATTTGTTGGGGATACCAGGCTCATTTTACATAGTGAGCCTTTGGATCTTATACACTTTCTGAGCTTCAAGCTCTTTTGCACAATATGAGCTTTAAGCTCTTTTTCACGTTCTGAGCTTTAAGTTCTTTTTCGGTGGCTACTTTGTTCACAACTGCCTTTATGTTTCATGCCTTGATGTAATGGAATGCATCACGTATCATATGCTCAATCGGTCACATGCTCACTCATTCACATTCAAATCACATTTTCCATCAAACCCAAGGTCTAGCATTCAACATCATTGTTAAGTAACACTCTTTCATTCACATACATGTTCACATTTTTCTTTGGAACTAGGTCCGGCATTTAAGAATCAAGTTAAAAAACATTTATTTCATCGCATTCATATACAAGGAGCACTTCCAATATCACATTCATACATCAAGCACTTCAAACCTTCAATGTTTGGAATCAAACAATCAATCTCACGTTCAAATTACATGATCATTCAATACATAATTTATATTGCATAATTCAATACATAATTTAAACGAAAGAAACACTTAAAGTAAGACCATCTAGGTCACCTCACAGTACACTCCAAATTAGCATTAGCTTCCATGATTTGGAAATGTCTTAATGTGGAAGCTTATCCTGCACATCAAAATTATACAATACGCATGTTGCACACACACCATTAATTGCATAATTATAAGTATTCCATTATGCACAAATATGTATATGGAATCTGTACAATGCATGTTCATGAAAATCCTAGGTATCACTTTATTATTCTAGTCACGTAAACATTCATATTTCCAATCTCACATAAGTATTATTTATACTTATGGTTTATACATCAATAAAACCATTAGAATCACCATTCTTAACTCATTTAGATGTCTAAAGAAGAGGTTATAGACAAAGAAGGAAGGATATTCGGTGTGCAAGAAGCTTTCCGGTGTAACTAAATTAAGTTATGGTCGTGCAACATTAGTGCACCATCATGCATACCAAAATAATCAAGTAACAGGTGTGCTGTAACATCCCGTTCCCAAATTAAGGGTTAGAACCCTAAAATATGATACATAAAAGATCAATGAGAGATTTTTAAAAAAATTGCATCTCATGCTCATGCATATTATTAGCATACATGCATGTGAATTTGATTGTTACACGCATGAAAATAATTGTACATGCATTCATGGATAATTTCAGGTATAATCGAATTGTGATATGATACTATAGAGAAATTATGAATTTGTTATATTGAAAATTTTAATTGGAGAGCGTATTGGATAATTTTTAATTTGGTAAATTTTAGGAATAATTCTAGAAATTATTAATTATTATTGGACTAGGAAAAGTGCCACTTGGCAAGTAAATTAATGTATGGAAAATATAAATAAATGTAATAATATTAAAGAAAATTTTGGGAGTCAACTTCAGAATTTTGAAATATTGGTTGTGAAAATTAGAGACAAATTAGAGATAATTATAATGAAAGGATGAAAGTTTGGGAACTAGTTCAATAAGAAC
>JANSVA010413174.1:0-22521 GCA_025504915.1 Erythroxylum reticulatum | reverse complement strand
CCTAAAAATAAATATAACTCTAATTTATTCTTATTATAATGTAAGCAATAATCATATTTAAAACATATACTTAATATTTTAATGAGGTATTTTATTTTGTTGATCTCATCAAACGCAAGATTACATGTAAAATATCACATTATATAAAATGCATATCTAACTTGCATCCAATATATATATATATATATATAATGCATTTTATGCACACATAATCAAATTATATGCATAAACTATCAAGTTTTGTTTGATTTTAGTTATTGATCTTCATCATCTAAATAATATTTCAATTCTTTGGATAATTAAATTAAATCAAACTCATTGATTCCTAAATGAATTAAAGTTATATTCTAAACAGAAATTTAGTTTGATTTGAAACACATATTTTAAATTCAATTAAAAACTATTTCCAATTATCTTCACCTTTTTACAAACTTAAATGAAAATAATTTTACAATTAATTATGGTTCGAGCCTCTTATTCATTATAATTTTGAAAAACTCCCTTTTCAAAATTGTATAAGTAAGGCATCCTAATCCTATTAGAAAATGATTTCCAATCTAATTAGAAATATTTTTCCTTAATTAAAAACTACATTCAAAATTAGATAAAACACTTTTAAATTTAATTAATAAAGTTCTTTATAGTATTTATTTAGAGATCCATTTCTTAATTAATTAGAAAACTTCCCTTATTCAATCAGAAAACTATTTTAAAAAATTAAAGAAAACTCATTTTTTTAATTAATAAATGATAAGATCTTTTCTAATAAGTAGAGGGTTCTCCTTTGTTGCTGTACTTTTTCTAATAAGTCAAGAAACTTATTATTAATAAATAAAAATTAATCATAATTTTCTAGGAAAATCATAAATTCAATTTATTTTAATAAAATTCAAATAAATAAATTTAATTAAGAAGCATCATTGTTAATTACTTAAGAAAACACTTTTTCAAAATTTCGAAATTAATTAATTTTAATTCTAAAAATAGTTTTTCGAAAATCTAAATTTAAGAATCTATCTAATTATTAATCTTATTCATATTAAGAAAATAATCAATTTAATTATATAATTGATTTTTGAGATTTTAAAGCAATTGAAAATTTTATTTGGTATATAATTTTAAAAATTTCAAGTTTGAGATATATTATTCTATACTTGAAAAATAATCTTATTAGAATTATATTACATCATATCCTCAAACAAGCTTTGTTCTAAGTTAAGCATATCTTGTTTCTAACTTAAAATAAGTTAACCCTATATCCAAAAACCACCTAATCTTGGCCTTAAATTATTTGAATTTTTTAGCCAAACAATCCTTGAAGCCAAGCACCTCCTTGTCATCCGTAACAAACCCTAATTTTAGAAGGACGAAACCCTAGCCACCGTCTCTATACTTGCTGCTGCCCATTATTGGTCTGCAGCCATCACTCACACCTACTTGTGCCGTTGGCATGGAGCTTTCTTCATTGTTGCAACAGAGCCTCACTACCAGCCGCTCCATCTCATGGAGCTTTCCTCCGCGTCTCTGTCGCAAAAGCTGCTCCAACTGTCACCACTCTTGTGCTTCTCCAACCGTTGCTCTTTCTCCTCCCGTTAGTCAGCTTCGACTCTTCGGACACCTCACCGCCTGTCCAACTGCTTCCATTGTCAGTCATTAATCATGCTAAAAGCCACCGATCAACACCGCTCGTCCGGCTCCTTCAGCAGTCGCACGACCATCAGACTCATGGAGCGGAACTTTGCAAGCTCTATTGTCGGTTGGGAGTTCCTAACCTCTAGCCCACCCTCTCATGAAGCACTAGAGGAGCTGGCCACTTTCAGCCTTTCCAATGTTGAAGCAACCACAAAATAGTGCTGTCCTCCGGTAACCCCAACGATAATTGTCAAAACTTGTACGTCTTGAAACAACAGCCAACACCTTTTAAACCGAAACATGCACTTTAGCTTCCACAATTATTTGGAAGGATAATCGCCCCAGCTCGAAGGCTTCTCTCCTATTTAGTTATGGTTGAACTGGGTTTCATAAACTCATGTATGAGCTTTCCCAAAACAAAAGGTAACTGCGACTTAGAAGGTTTAAGTTTACGAACTTTTCAATTCTAAATTGAAAGGAGAAATTTGAACTTTTCATATTAAAATTAATCAGATCCACGTAAGATTTATTCATAAATTATATCTAATGTGATTCTAGGAATTGTGATTTATAATTTCAATTCCAAAATTTTGATCATTAACAATAAAATAATTTTTAATCAAGTTATATTATTAAAGATTGCTTTGGTACTACTTTTGATAAATTAGGGCAGGAATTGATCCCACACACAATCAAATAATTACGAAACCATTTTTTATAATTTATCGAAAGCCAAGATCACTTTAAATTCGTAACATAATTAACACATAAAACATAATAAAACATAAATTTTAATTCATTCCAGATCATTTTCTTCTTGTTTCCCTAGTTATGCAAGTGTCCGCTTGTAATAGTATCCATAGAGTGTATTGAGAGAACCATACAATTATTATATAGAGAGTTAGACAAGAAATGCTAACTCCCTTAGAACCTAAACCTATTTATGATAGATTT
Organism: Erythroxylum reticulatum; assembly: GCA_025504915.1. NCBI lineage: Eukaryota > Viridiplantae > Streptophyta > Magnoliopsida > Malpighiales > Erythroxylaceae > Erythroxylum > Erythroxylum reticulatum. The sequence continues at coordinate 19,935 of JANSVA010413174.1, read as the reverse complement.
TGGATATTTTAATATTTTAATTAAAATTAAACTCTAATTTTAATTAAATTTGATTTAAAATTACAATTAATTATAATTAAATACCAATTATATATGGTCAAATAAGATCCAATATCTTGATCATTATTTACTAAATATCTCATATTTAATCATAAAGTTTCCTAAACTTTACAATAAAGTCTCTTAAACTTTACAATAAAGTCTAATTTGATTAAAAGACTTTTTCTCTTCAAGCCATCATTTGTGTGTAACTTATTAAGTTCTTAAATATGTTAGCAATAGATATGAATTATAACCCTAAATCATATTTAGAATTAGCTAAATTAAACTTCTTTAGTTTATCTTTAATCTTCTAATTAAATAATTTATATTCATAAATCAAGATCAATATCTAGCAACGTAACATGACAACCAAGATATGTAAGAATGTCAAAGTGGTTTTGATTAATCTTTTCATACATGATTTTTTCCGTAGAATTTAATCATTTTATTATACAATGTTCCAATTAGACAAAAGCAATGAATTAATATTTATTATATTTGAGTCTAATAATGTCAGTTCTTCACCATTAGTAATTCATTCAATTAATGACATATAAAAACTATTTTCAAAGTTATGATCATCACTGAGATCGTGCCTTACTACTGAGTTTCCCATAAAGTTACAGGGTTTGGTAAATGGTCATATTTACATATAAGTATTCAAGCTCAGCTTGAATTAAGTTAACCAATGCTACTCCTTTAATTTAATTGATTCCACTTATATAACCACTTTTATCATAATAACATTAAATGCATCTTAAGTCCTTTTCTTTCTTGTTTGTGCGATTAGCTTACTTAGAAAAGTCAAATGATCAAAGGCCATTTACTTCCTACTAATCCCCCTTTTCTTATAAATATCTATCCTTGAATCATTACCTATATTAAAAGGAGTTAAATTATAAACATTAAAAGTAGTGCTCTCAACATACCCACTTGGAAGATCTAATTTATAAGCAATTCATTCAACAACTTAAATGGACAATTTCCTATTAGTTGCAATTTAAATCTTCTTCGATGTAGGAACTTCTCCTTTCTTATATGCACCTACATTAATCACCCGATTTAAGGGTAATTGTCTTTTTTTTTCTTCTTTTGTTAACTTTGGATGCATATTATTCATTTTTTTCTTTCAATGTGTTAGTGAACATTTTCATATAAGTGCTTCACCATTTCAATTTTCGTTTTATCATACAAGTTACTCCTCCCAAAAATAGGTAAAGGAATTAAATCTAATGTCATTAGTGGGTTAAATCCATGGATAACAATAGAAACAAAAGGAGCAATAATAGAGAAACATCACTTTGATAGCAATAGAAGTTTCGTAAGAGAGAGGTAATAAGGTAGCAAGTTTTGATTTATAGAGGCAATATGGTGTCACTTCATCTTATGATCTCCTTTTACTATTAAATTTGACAATAGGGTTTCCTTAAAGTTATGGATGACTGATAATTTTGAATTGATTTCATTGATGGAAGTTTTAAGATTATATCCAAGTTTAGCGTTTTAGGGGTTTTGCTCTATTGTATAATGTTTAACTACATGGCTTACTAAATAATGTTAAATTTAATAGCATTATGTAATTATTGAAAACATATTGATTAGATGTGTTGTTAGCTCATAAATATGGATTATTATTGATTAACTAATCATGAAAGAGATTTTTCTAAACTTGGAATAAGAAATAATTATTTGGTATTATTTATAACATGTTTAAGGATGATATATGGCAGATAGATAACAAATTCACTTTTATTGCTCACTGTGTTTAATTTTAAACATAGTCTAAAATTTGGAATAAGAAATCATAATTTGGAGTTGATAATATGGGTTAAGTTTTCAGTAAGACTAATTTTTTCAAAGGCCCGCTTTTACGCCATATTAGAAGAATATGTTTCTTCTCTTTCATTATTTGTTTATTGTAAGGTTTGATCTCCTCCATTTAATATAAAATTTTCTTTTAGACCATGAAGTATTGTTAGTTGGTTTCATTGTTACATAGGTTCCTTTTTTATAAGGCCATAAGTAAGAATTTTACCAAGCTCATACACATTACATACAAATGCATGATATCCTCAACTAAAACAACCAAAGATAAGAATAAATGTTAGTGAAGAAAATGTAGATAATTTCTTTGGAGATAAATAATATTCTTCTCCTTTTACTACTATGGTGGCCATTTCTTCTCAAACTTTATCCTTATTCATCAATGTTGTGCTCTTCTATTTCTATAGCTTCTATAAGTATAATGGAGGTTTATATTTCTTATTGTATCATTATAATTATTTTTATTTACTTAGTCATCTTAGAAAAGAAACTACAAAAGATGGATGCTACAATATCCTAAAAACTCAAACATATGGTAGTTATAAGTTGCCTACATCACCATATGTTTGAATTTAACATAATAAGCTTTTCTGTTTTCCTTAAACTTTGTAAATTTGAGTTATTTTGGTATGGAATTGTTTTTTAATCAAATTAATTTAACGATAAAGGAAAATGTTATTATTTTATAAATATGTTTTTTATTATTGATATATTTATTATACAAGTTTTTTGAAAAACTAAAATTATATTAAAAGAATCCCATCTTAGGTGAAGTACAAGGTTTATACACTATACAAGGTACACTGACCACTAAAAATTGACTTCTTTAACCAAATTATGCTACACATACATAACCAAGGTCTAATCATACCAAGAAACCATCCCATTAATTTGTAATTGTATGTGTTCCTTTCCTACATGAGATATGCACCTAATTATTTTGAATCATTGTTATAATGTCCCTATTTCAGAAATACTTCTTACATGTCTCTGACCCCCTATTACTGTCTCAATTCTCTAAAAGAAGCTATGAACCTGTTACAACTCCTTTTTATTGTATTCATCATTACTTGTTTTATTATCCATAGAACTAGCTTTGCTCTGACTTGCTCCTCTGGCTTCTCTATACTTTTGAAGCACTTAGTGTTGGCCTCCAAAATATGTTTCTTAGTGAATAAGCATGATTTAAATTAATTATGAGATCTTTATGGAATTATTTTGTGGAGTTAATTATTATGTTAATGTTAGTAAGATTATATGATATAGGTTAATTGAATTAAAGTGATAAGGTAGTTAGATTGTATAAGGGTGTTTTTGATAGTTCACTTAAGCATTTAAGTTATAAGGCATTCAAGGAAGGGTAAAAGGGACTTTACATAGTCATTAAGGGTATTATAGGAAAAGGGAAATGTTGTCTCGCTTTTTAAGAAGAGAAAACATGAATTGAAGGGAGAGAAGAAGAGAAGAAATGAAAATAAGAGAGAAAAGAAGGAGATAATTCGTGCATGAGAGAAAGGAAGGGAGAAAAAGCTAGGGTTTCATCTTTTCTTAGCTTTCAAGAGAGAATTTGAGGTCATTCAAGAAGAGATAGAGAAAGAGGAAGAGAAGAGCTTTCATTTAAGCCAAAAATCTTATTATTTAGTAAAGACTCAAGGTAGGCTCATTCTTAATCTTTTGGATTTTTGGAAAGGTTTCAGTTTTTGAAGCTTAAGAATTGCATGGGTTTAAGCTTTCTAGGATCAATTTTATGCATATGTTTCTTTGGGTCCTCAAATTAGAGTTCCTATTGAATTGGAAATCTTGTCAATGTTAAGGGAATCAAGAGAGGCAGAGGAGAAAAAGTAGAGGCATTTTTGAGCAAGCCTTTAAGTAAGAAATTCAAGTTGGGTTACATATTTATAATAGATTTTTAATGAGCCATTAAAGTTTTCCTTTAAATCTAAAGAATAAAATGTTTTCAATTGCTTTGTAAATATTTCATATATGGCTTTTTAATGATTTGAAAAATTGCCATATGTTTTGTATGTGAATTTGGTTGATGAATTATGAAATGGACACAAAAATTATTTTCAAAATATTTCATGCTCATGAAAAACAAGTTTATGAAATGTGCCATTTAGGGCAATATGTTTATGCTATGAATTATATATTATATGGGTTTGTGGTAGTCCCCTAAGTTAAGTCAAGTGACTAAAGGTTTCTCCCACCTACCTGCTAGTGGTATGGAGCTCCTTTATGGAATCCTATAAGTTCACGACTACACAAGACCATTATGTGAAATTGCGATAGTACATTCTATTCACGGCTACATAGGACCCTTATGTGGAAATGCGTAGTACATTCTATTTTGGACCTACCCAAATCATTCTGATGTGCTTATGTGCTCATGATGTGTTGATAAGATTGATGCATACATGATTTGTATTATTGTGAATTTGGTTAAGAATTTAATAACTATGCTTTTTATGAATTCAATATGAATTTTCTATGACACATGAACAAGTTCAAGGTTTTTCTTGTTATCCATTATAAACTTGTTACCCATGAGCTTTTAAGCTCACCCCCATTCCTTCCCCTATTCAGGTGATGAGCAAGAGATCAAGTGAAAGAGAGTCAAGGAATCACTCCGATTAGGCATATTTTTGTATTTTAAGTTAGACTTTGTAAACATGAGGCTTTAGTCGCATTTCAAGTATTATTTATTCAAGTACCCTTTGTATTTTGAGATTTTGCGAAATGTTATATTGTGGCTCGGAAAGCCCATTGAAGCTTTGTAAAATTCTTATCTTTTGATGATAATGAAATATCATTGCGTTTTTGTCTCATGAATCTCAAAGTTTTGTACATTGCATTTTCAAGCTTTTATAGGGGTAAGAATTTGTGTTATGAATTTAGGGAAAAATTGTATAAATATAAGTTGAATTGGACAAAATTGTCTTCTTAGAAGTTGTAGATTATCTTTCTAGCTTTCCAATGATATAAAGTATGAAATTTTTTGTTATTGGAATTGAGAGGTATGATCATTATAATTTAGAAATGCTACAGAGGATGTATACAGGACAACCATAGTGAAAGATGAGAATTAGTTATATGTGATGAATCACTTGAGTTGAGATTTGGGAGTTTAATGAAATTGATTTGGTAATTGAATATTTAAGGAGTGATATTGCATTAGAAGAAGTGAATTTGGGAAGATTATGAGTTAAAGTGATGATAGAATGGATGTAGGAACCATTAGAGAAGCTTTGGAGGGCGTTTTGTCTCACCTGTGTCCATTAGACGAACTTTAGGTCTGTTAAATAGACCTTCTTGGGTCTAAAAATGTCCCTAGGCTAGTCCATGTTCTTTAAACAGACCTTCACGGGTTTGGAAGACACCCAAGAGCCTGTGTATGTCCGTTAGGTAAAGGTGTATGTCCGTTTAACGGACATATACTATACACTTTCAGAAATTCATGATTTGACCCTCTAGATTGCAAAATCTCTCTTTTAAATCTTCACAAAAGTTGTATATCTCGAATTTCTCTTCAAAACCGTCCTAGAAAGACCTTAATTTGATAACTCTAGTGAAAGTTGTGCCTTTTGTACCAAAGCATGTCTGAAGAGTATGAATTGGATATTATACTGAACATACTTTGGTATTTTGATGATATTTTGAATTGTAGAGCTCCGAATAAAGTGATTATTGATTCAAAACAAACTAGAGATATTAAGCTACAATTGTTTTGAAGAAGTTATTTTGAAATCATGATCCAAAGATTTCTATAACCTGTTCTGAAGTTGAAGGAATGAGTTTGATTTTGGTGACTGATTGGTGTGAGCACACCACCCTTGTGAGATGCATGTTTAGATGTCACTTAAGAAGTCGGGAACGTGTCTTGTGAGGGTGGGGTGTCTAACACTTGGTGTTTCTTTCCTCACAGAGATTATACAAATATGATCAAAATGTAATCAACAATAAGGTTTTTGTCTATATGAGGGATTCTAGTAGATAAAATCAATGTCATGAATTCCTTATAGTTGTCATTGGTATTTCAAAAGTAATATAGTTCCATAATACATTTCCAAACCTCATAAGAGAAGTTGTAGTTGAATAAAATGCGATCAAGGTAGTCATTATTCTCCTTGCACAAGAACAATATATTTCCAAGTTCAGAAACTACAACTAATTCAATATAGCAAGTTTGCATTTAATTATTAGCTATATATGAAAAGATATCTTAAGTAATAAATTTTTGTCTTATCTATTCTCTACATCTTTGATACTCCCCTTTATTTCTTAAGATTTCTTTGTAAGACTCATTCAAGAACTTTCTTACACTCTTACCTAACCTAATATATTTGTCATCCTTCTTAGGGTTAATGTTATAAGTTGGTATCAAGTAAAGGGCTTCTGTAGGCACATCAAGCTATTAACCCTCTTTAACCACACTTCCAGTTGAAGCTTATAGGGAATATGCTCAATAATGAAGTATATATTTGGTTACTATGAAGAATGTGATTCAAGCACTAGTTGTCATAGTAAAAAGATGTTTTTCCATTACTAACTCTACTTTTGATGTTTTCTATCATGGTTTCCCTTAACTTCAGGAGTTGTAAGAAGAGTTACAGTTAATTTCCCATAAACTTCTTCCCTTTATGATGTAGGTGTGCAACCACTTAACCCATCATGATTCCCTATCAACCAGTAGTCTTCATATTCTTTTGCATATTGAGACTTTATTTAAAAAACTAATTAGTACAATCCCTAAACCTGCTTATAATAATGGTTTACAAACCTCCACCTAACTCACCTTAGCTTGATATTTCCCTTCTTTACCTCTAGCCTATTTAGACTTTCTTACTAGCATATTTATTGATTTGGTCACACTCTTGGCTAGGAAAAATTGGAAAGCCTAGTATATATGTAGGGAACTGATCACTAACCTGATCAAATAAAGCCTCCCTATAAAAGAGAGTGTCTTATTGCACCATAAGGTTAGTCTCTTTTATGATTTCACTACTAAAGGAATGCATTCATTAAACTGGAGCCTCCTAGTAGCTAGTGTAAGCCTAAGTATTTGAATGGAGCTTGCGTCACCTATATTCTAGTTATAATTGTAAGCTAATATGGAAGATGGTTTCACTTTTTAAGATTACCATATGCCTTTTTCTTTTATTCATTTCTAAGCCTAATAGTTCGTTAAAGGTATGCAAAAAAGACATGAGAGTGCTTACTGATCCATCATGGGCTATAGATAAGTCCAAAAGGTCATTAGAAAAAGCTAGACATGTTTAATTTTTTACACCTATTATGAAACTTGAAAGGGAAGTCATATTGAATGATAAAACCTATTAGCTAGTGAGAGTTTCCATGCATAATATAAATAAGTAAAAGGACATATATCCCTTTGTCTAAGTCCCCTCACTCCCTTAAAAAGATGATTCTCTATTAATAAGGATGGAGAAAGAGGTAGGGGTGGCATACATCATGACCCATTGTTTGAGTTAGGAAATCCAAACATTTTAGGCACTTAGTCTATAAAAACCCAACTAATTGAGTCATAAGCTTGGTTAAAATCAAACTGATGGCATAATTTATAAGACCATTTCTCTTTGCATAATCCAAAGAAGTTCTTGGGCTAGTAACATATTGTCTCCAATAGCATATTATGTTTGATTGATAATGCTTTTTAGTACTTTTTTAAATCATTTTGCAAGTGTTTTAGAAATGATTTTGTGAAGAAAATTACAACATGTAATTGACATATATTCTTATAAAGAGTTAAGATTTTTTGCCTTATATATGAGGTAAATAAAGCTTTTATTAATTTCTAACAGTATCTTGCTTTTTGTAAACACTTCCAATACTACATCTATCACTAATCTCTATCTGGGGTCAAGCTTTTTGAAAGAACTTACCATTTAATCCATTAGGTTCAAGGGCTTTATCTAGGCTCAGTTCAAAAACTACTTGCTCTATATCCATGGAATTCATTAAAACATCTAAACTTATAGCTTCATTAGGAGAAAATTGATTTATAATGAAGGATCTAAGCACTTATATAGTTGATTTAGTTTTAGCTAAAGAACCCAAAGGGTTTCTAAAGAATAGGAAAGCCTTATTCTTAAGGTCATATTAGGAACATATTGAGGTACAATTCATATTAGGGACATATTTAGGTACAATCTTCTCTCATTAAGGAGTAGATTCTATTAGAATTTCTTCTATCTAAAATTGAATTATGAAAGAAGCTTGTATTCTTGTCCCTTCTAGAATCAGTTTCATTCTAGCTCTTTGATTGAGTAGAACATTGTGGTTAATGTCAGCTATAGTACTAGAGCTTATTTCTATTCTTTCCTCATTTAATCAAAACATATCCCCAAGGTTCTTGTAATCTGATCTTGTGTCTTAATAAGCTTACTATTAGCCTTTATTATAAAAGAGTACTACTACTTCTCCTACTTTTAAATCTTTTAATTTCTGATCATGGATAATTTTTCACTTGAATATAGGTTTTACACCTTTAGAATTGGTAAGTTAGCCCCTTTTTTTATAGCCTATCCAAAATTCACATTCTCAATTAAGTAGATGTTAAACTTGAATAGGAAGTACCTTTTTAATTTTAAGAAAAAACACCGTAACTAGGTAGTGATAAGAGAAAAATGGGTTCAAAAAATTAGCTTTAAACCTTGACATCCAATTACAATTCACTAAAGCTTTGTCTGGTTTCTTCTTTAGGTGCTACCTTGAAGCTTGTTCATAGCTGTAAGTGAAGTAACAACCTTTCACTTCAAATTAGAAACTTCTAAATCTTCATTACATTCCCTTAGATCACTCAAAAAATTCCTCAGCTAAAATAAATATAGTGCTATTAAAGTCAATTAAGATTAATAAAGGGTATTTAGTATTTTAATGTATCCTTTGAGGATTATTCCATAGAAGTTTACTTTGAAAGCCTTAGTTAGAACCATAAATATAAATGGCTGTTACTTTGATGTTCTCTTGCAAAAACTTCATTAATATGTGCATTTGTTGCCCTTTAGTATTTAAAACCTCCACTTTTGTAAATTTAGTATCAAAAGCTATAATTATGTAGCCATAACGATGATCTTAATGGTTAGGAACAAAATTCAAATATTTACCTATTATCTTTAGGTTTTAAAAAATTATCCTTATTCAACTTAGTTTCCACAATTCCAATTACAATTAGTTTATTCTCCAAAATGAATCCTTAAAAGGATTTTTTTCTTAGGGAAGTTAATGCCCCTAACATTCCATAAGATCAAAGACACTTAGGGAGTTTAAATCCTGGTCTCCTTAGCTTTGTTCCTTATACCCAACTCCCTTTATTATCAAGTTTAAATTCCTAAATATTTAAAACACTATTTCCTTCCCTTAATATAGAGGCATTAAGTTGATTTACAAATTCCTGAAGCTTGATTATTTGTATTTTTAATGTTTTAAATTGCAAGTGCACGATATAATTGTAGCTAGAACTAGCAAGTATGGGTCGATCCTATGAGGACTAGAATTACTAGTACTTATCATCTTTTTATTATCTAGCCTAGCAAAATATGGTGTTTAAGATAAATCAAATGAAAAATTAAAAAATAAAGTAAAATAGATTAACACAATTTCCCAACTAAAGTGAAGATTAAACTAAGAAACATTCAAGAAAAATAATGGTACTTGGACAACGAATCCCCCTTAGATTTCTTATACAATCATAATTTCACTACTAAATTTAATTTATAGTTTATTAGATTGTAAAGATTTCCATCTTATGTTAATATCTTTCTCAGATTATTAACATATTGATTAATTTAAATCTCCTTACAGTTTAAACCCTTAGGATTGCATTAAACGATTTGTGAATTTCACTATTAGGTTTGACCTTAATCTAGAGGATTTATGTCATCCTATCTCTAGGTTTGTATGCAATTCCTTTCAATTATGGTAGCTCTATTTATACAAAAAGGATTTCCTAATCTCAATTGCATGAAATCATATATGAAATAATATGCTAGCAATATTAATTTAATAATAATTAAGCACACATAATTGAATCTCAATGAAACTAAAGAATGAATTAATTTAAAATAAAATCACTACAAGGTCTATCTTATGGTTCATCTAATCTAAATATCAACAAAAATTTATCTCATAATCATAACATCATGACTAAAAGAAAATTATAAAACTAAAAGAACCATGATAAAATCCCTTTTAATTTGTATGACATCTATTTTAGATTGATAAGAAAATCCACCTCAAATATTTTTATTTGTTTGTTCTTCATTCTCTCTATCATTCGAAGCCATCAATTTGTGTTCTCAAGATTCTAACAAACCTCCTATGAACCCTTTTATTTTCTCTTCATTTTATCCATTTATAGCTCAAATTTACGATTTCTAGACTAGATACGGTCACTCTTACAATTGTTTTCATGATCGTGTCCCTCGATCTTACTTTAATCTTTGAAAATTGCAAAGAAACACAATTTTAAAGAGCTACATGGGCACTCACAAGGCCTTGTAGATTTATATAGGCACTAGCACTACCATGTAAACTTAAATAGACACTCACCAAAATAGCTTCAATTCTTCCATTTTCTTTCTTGATTCCACCCTAATTCTTCTCTTTGTTATCCAAGAAGGCAAATAAGACCTAATCATGCAATAGAAATAAGATAAGTACCAAAAATATTAAAAAATCTCAAATAAACAAACAAAATGCATTAAATATGGGATTAGACAATAGTCTATTTAACATTTATCAAACTCTCCATATTTAAGCATTTGCTTATCCTTAAACAAATCAATTTCATTGCTCTTAACTTAAAAAGAAATAACTCTAGAAAAGTATTAAATAAAAAGGATAACCATTAAAATTCTCCATTATTCATTAAATTGCAAAGTTTTAGTTGCTTGCATCAAATTGTAAATTGATCCAATTCAATCCATAATTCTTCAAATTTCAACTTAATTTACAGCATTCCATTTAATGCATAAAGTGAACGTACATTAAAAAAAGAAGCTAAAACCTTTAAACATTTTCATTACCCTTTATTGAAATCAAAACACTAAATTAAAAAAGAGAGAGCATTTATATGCTTGTTTGAAAAAGTTACCTAGCCTTTTGATGCAAGAGTAAATACCTTGTCATGAATACCCCCAGTTACTTAACTAGCTCACTATCTCAAATGGATACTAGGACCACTCTTTAACTTTGACCTTTTTATTTATACAAGGCTAGCAGAGTGAAATTATTTGTGCTCATTTATTCATATACTACTTTTTTTTCTTTTTCTCTAAGAGGGGTAATAAAAATGCTTAAAATGAATTCACATATAACTTTACGTATGTACAAATTATACATAAAGTATCTATTCTCAAAATTAATAAACTAAATTGAAATAAACTTAATCATTAAAACTCATAACTATTTGTATAAACAAATCAAATTACAATCACAACCAAACTTATAATGAATCATCTTGATCAACATCCTCTTGAAAATAAATTCCTGAATTGCTTATCGTTAATCTAATTATAATAAAATTGATATGCTTGACTACTAAGTCTTCCCCCATATTTAAGTTATAAATTGTCCTCAATATACAAAACATGTAATAATAATTAAAATTATGAAAAAAATAAAGGAGAGTTGAGGATAACTAGTACTCTCTTGATAGAAAAAGATTTTGTCTTATCTAATGTCATCAACATCCATCCACTACTTATGAAATCTTTTCTATTCTAAAGTAAGGGTTCATGTTATCTTCATAACTTGTAAAACTCCATCAAATCTCAAGCAACAACATTGTGAATATCAAATTAAAACTATGAAAATCACTAATGAGAATCCTATAAACTACTCAATTAAAATAAAAACTAATATTTGGGTTGTCTTCCAATGAGCACTTCTTTATAAGTCTTTTAGCTGGACTTCTTAGCAAGCCTTTTTTTAACCTAGATCTATAATTAGTAGCTTGCTTCCATTTGTTTTCCTTCATAAAAGTTTAGTAACTTAAAAATAAGCCACATGTTGTAAGATAATAATGACATAATTATCAAATTAATAAAACCAACTAACTCCATTAATGTCCTTTTTATTAACAAACTGTCAATGTAACAAGGAATAACAAAATCCCCTGGGTCTTTAATTGAATATGAAAGTATGTTTTATAGGAAGGAGAAGCCCTTCATACTTAAGATGATTGTCGATAATTCCTCAATAGCCTCCTTATTTAGGTCCTCCTCTTCATCTTCCTCTTTCTGCTTTTCCTTCTTTTCTTAAACAACAACTTCTTTTTTTTTTTTCAACCTCTATCTTCTTAACTGAATCTATTTCTTTCTTTCTTTGAACTGTAAATTCTTCCATGTAATTAACCTCTATCTCCTCTGTGCATAAGAAAATTAATAAGCTTATATGATCCCTAAAGTTTAACTTGGTGTATTCGAATTAAGCAACTAACTCTTGTAGTCTAAGAAGGGTATCCTCTTACAAAGCAACTTCTTTTATGAAGAAATCTTTAAAAAGTTCCTCTTCCTCTTGCTACAGTTGTTCTAGAAATCCAGTTAAAGTATGATCATTCCATACAAAGTTATAATAATTGCTTCACTCTAAATTATAACTATTATAGTAATGGGTATCTTGAGGTTAGTTCTTCATGTATTCAAATGCTTGCATATATAATTTAATGTCTGACATTCATGATTAAGGTGATCACCCCCATAAATTTCACAAGAAATCATGGATATTGATTAAGCTACCAAATACATTTGACCATGCCTTTTGTTTCAAGCTTCTAAGCTGCCATAAGTGATGACATGCCATAATGCTCTTAAGAATATTTTCCTCTCCCTCCTTCATTGTGATTGTATTGATTAAGTTTTAATCTTATAAAACCATTAATATTCTACAAGCACACGAGTTGTAGTTTAATATATAAGGTATCAATCCCACGAGGAATTAGTGAACTAATTGAATCATAATTTGATTAAGGCCTAAAAGTATAACTAAAATGAAAATAAAAATGAGAAAAAATTAAGCAATTGAATAAGGACAAATTGAAAGTGAAATAGTAAAATTAACACAAAAAATCAAAATTGAGTACAACCAATTAACAATTGAAAATTCACACAAGGACGATTAACCAATTATGAGAGAAGGGGATTTATCTTATCATCTAATGCTAACTTAATCACTTTTGAGTTAATCCGATATCGGTCGTCGACCTTCAAAGGGTGAGCACTCTCTCTTGAGTTATAATCATTTAACCTTAAATGATAAACCCTAATTGAATTGCATTGTAAAATTTGCAATCTCTCAATTAGTCAGCATCCCACACATCCTATTATATGTTAAGTACTCTAAATTAACACTTTTCATTGTTTGCATGATCTATTAGATTGTTTAACTCTTATTACCCAATATAATCATTTTGTTATCGATTCACTCTTTCGATTTATTATCGAAACATGTAAATATAATAAACAATCGTAATACCCAACTCATTAACATCAAAAGTAATCAATTTAACATTGATTCAAGAACAAATCCCTATATTCACACATTCATGATCGTGGCCAGTGAGTCACGATTGTGGCACTTGAAATATGTCTTTTGTCATGATCGTGACCAATGAGTGATGATCATGGCTTGGTCCAGTTTGGCTTCTGTCACAATCGTGGCTAATGAGTCAACATCGTGACCCATACTGGTTGCTTCTGTCACTATCGTAACTAATGTGTCATGATCGTGGCCTTGGCTACTCCTCCGAGCTTTCTCCAAATCTTCTTTAGTCTTCTTTACCTAGTTTTAAACACTAACAAACTCATCAAAACATCTTAAACACACAAAATTAAAGGCCAATAACATGCTTTAAATCACTTAACACTCCAAAAACACAAACACATAATCATCCTAACATAATTCTAAACCTATACCAGCTCAAATAATCTAATTAACAACTAAAAACATACTAAATTACCTACTAAAATATAATGCAACCTATAACTATCAGTTTGGTGGATATAAAGATGACTGAAAAAAAGGACAAAAACACAAGATAAAAAAAGAAAGTTAGTAAGAAAAATAAATATAAAATAAAATAAAATAAAAGCTACGTAAAAAAATGACTAGATTAATAAAAATAAGATTTGCTTCTAATCCCTGATCATGGTGCCAAAAAATTATATGTATTTTTAATTTTTTAAACCGAAAGTACACAATGTAGCTATAGCCAGTATTAGCAAGTATAGGTTGATCCCATAAGGACTAGAATTAGGATTACCTATCGTCTCTCTATTATCTAGCCTAACAAATTATAAATCAAATGTAAATTAAAATAATAAAGTAAAATAGATGAACACAATCAACTAACTAAAACAAAGATTAAACTAAGAAATAATCATGGAAATTAGTGGTGCATGGACTTGGCATCCCTTTAAGAGATCTCATGCAATCATAATTTCACTACTCAGTTAAATCTATAGTTTAGTGGAATGTGAAAATTCCTATCTTATGTTGGTACCTTTCTTAAGATCATTAACACCTAACCCTTGGTTGATTAACTAATATCTCTTTCTAGTTAAAACCCCTAAGATTGTATTAATTGATTTATCAATTTCACTATTAGGTTTAACCCTAATTCAGAGAATGCATGTCGACTCATCTTTAGGTTCATATGTAAATCCCTTAAATTATAGTAGATCTATTTATACAAAATGATTTCTCAGTCTTAATTAAATGAAAACATATATGAAATAATATGCTAGCAATATTAATTCAAGAATAATTAAAAACATATAATTGAATCTTAACGAAACTAAAGAATGAATTAAGTTAAAATAAAATCACAATAAAGTCTATCCTATTGTTCATTTAATCCAAGCACCAACGTACATTTATCTTATAATCATAAGCTCAAAACTAAAAGAAAAATGTACAAATAAAAGAATCATGATGAAATCCCCTTTAATCTTTATGAAATCCATTTTAGATTGATGAAAATCCATCCCAAATATGTTTTCTTACTCGTTCATTATTCTCTTTATCATTATAAGCCATCAATTTATGTAATCTTGAGCCTCTTATGAACCTCTTAGAAATTGCACTTATTTTCTCTTTGTTTAATCCATTTATAGCTCAAATTTAGGGTTTCTAAAGTGGACATGGGCACTCACACGGTTATGTGTATGATTGTGTCCCTTAATCTTACTTTAATCTTTAAAACTTGTAAAGAAGCATGGCCCTAAAGTATTACATGAGCACCCACATAACCATGTAGAATTTCATGGGCATTCACTAAAATATCTTCAATTCATCTATTTTCTTTCTTGATTTGACCCTAATTCTTGTCTTTTTTAACCATGAAGGCAAATAATACCTAAAAACATAATATAAATACGATAAGGAACAAAAACAATAAGAAACTCTCAAATAAACAAACGAAATGCACTAAATATGAGATTAGAAATATAATCTATTTAGCATTTATTAAAGATCCTGAGGATCCTCAACCTTTACCCTCCTTTTTATAGTGGTTCTTTTTATATTATTAGTTGCTTCTTCCTCACTCCCTAGTATGTTATTATGAATTAATTTATTTTGATCATATGAGGTTCTCTCACTATTTTTCGTATGTTCATAACTACCATTTTTCTTATTATAGGTTTTAATATTATTATCCATTGGCCTATCAATTTCTTGACCTCCTTAAACTCATTTAATTTTTGCATCTAGCCTTATTAATTTATTAAAGTCCCTTTTTAAAAATCTCTTATTAGTTGTTCTCACCTATTTTCCCTAAAGCTTTAATGAGGACTTCCTCTAGTAGGATATTCTAATTTAATAATTAATTAGATTATCACCCTCTCATAGCCTCTTTATTGGAATGGGATTAGGTAATTCCTTGTTAAACTCCACACTAATATATAGCCTCACAAATCTAATGCTTTTCCTTAAGGCATTCATCTCATCCATACATATCGTTTCCCTACAAAGCTAGCGAGGATGCTCAGATCTTTGATAGACCAGTATTTTATTCCCCTAATATGGAAATTAATACATTAGAATATGTTATCTTACCTGATGTTCTACAACTAATCCCAAGTCTCTAAGGTTAAAGGAAGAATGGAAGTTTGGAATTTGCTACGAGCCAGCCTTTAAGATATCTTTAGCTCTAACTTCAGTTGTAAACTTAAAGGGAACAAGTTGTCCTATGATAGTAAGATCTTATAAATCCCTTTCTCTTTCCACAATTTGTTCATCTAGTTATTTCCCAATGGGAATAGTGGTTGCTTACCCAGAAGGAACATAAATAATATCAAAGTCTAAGATATTACTTCCTCTTTAGGCACTTCGATGTCTTGGGATATTATAACTCATCCTTTTGAGTTAGAAGGTTACAAGTACTGAAGGGTAATCTTAGTGATCTCTCCAATAACCTTCCTTCAGTTGAGGCAAGGATTAACAAGATGGGTATTAGTAGTAGTTACCAATTATTGAGTATTTTGGGCGTCAGGTAACAAAGTATTTGAAAGAAATTATAAAGGAGCTAAAGATGAATTAGGTCATGCATAGGGAGGCAAGGTTGGGAATGTAATAATGATGCGATAGGAGATAAGTCATTTACATACACAACTAATATGAGGATGAAATGGAGGTTACATTGGAAAGATTAAAAACTCATTTTTTAAATGGTAAAAGGGAATTGATGTGGGAAAGTGAAAAGGCAAAAAAGATAAACGAGCCCTTGTGTCATAGCTAAACTAAAGGCCTTCTCTGACTACTAGAAGTGTTGAACATAACAAATAAGGAACACTGAAGATGACTTAACAAGATTTATAGAGAACTAAGTAGTTTTGACAATTTCTTAAGAAATAAAGAAGAAGGTTGGGGTTAGAGAGACATCTCTTACATTTATTATACAATAAATATATTGACTCCAATGGCTTTTACTGCTGTAACAAGTGAAAACATGATAGTGTTTTATTAGATTTTGATCCATATAATCTTTTGCATTAACAATAGTAAGTGTGTAATGATCTATCTATGCATATTATAATTGTGTGGACTATAGACTAATATACAAACTTCTGAGAAAACAAATAACCCTAAAAGGAGGTTCTTTGGATGTCCAAAATATGAGATAAAATTTATTTATAGTTTAATTAATCTTAAGAAGTATTATACAAAATGATAACTATTTATCTTATTTAATACAAGGAAAGGAATATTACAATTTTTTGAGTGGATTGACGAAAAATTTACTCTTATGAATATTGATATCATAAATAGTTTAAAAGAAAACAACATGTTAATAACTCGTAATAAATAAGATGATAGTAAACTTAGTTAGGTATAGGTTTGATGATATTTTCTTGGATCATATTTGGTTTTGTTGTTAGTAGTTGTATATATATGAAATGAGAATGAACTGAGGCTTTATATATGTAAATGTATCTAAATGGGTACCTGTAATTGACAATAAATGTATGGCATTATCTATTAAATTAATAAAACTAAGTTATATCTTCATTTGAGCATATGTGTTGTATAAACATATGCCTCCAAACACATTAGATAAATAAAAGAAAATTGCTATATGTTTAGGAGAAAAGAGATAAAAGTGGACATTGTATATGGGACCATCCAAAAAGTATTAAATTCAAACGATCGATACAAAGTGTCATAAGTTCTACATATTGAACATAACAAAGTAGGCAATAAATTAAAAAGATGAATAAAATTGTACATAGGATTGTACAAAAGATCACTAAATGTGTTTCAATAACCACCACTCATCCATGCACATAGGATTGTAAATATATACATATAAGTCAAGCCAAAGCATCATCAAAACACCCAAAAGTGATATTCCTTATGCATGACCTTCTAAAAAGATGATCAAATACATGACTTGTCTAAGAGGTCCACATAAGTTATCCATAAATACGTAAGACCATAAGTTACACACATCTTTTACTTCTCATTCTTTTGTAGTGTTTCTCATTCTTGTGCTCTTAATCTTGTTGAAATGTCAGATACCTCATCTTACTTTTCTATTGCCTTTTTTTATTTTAGCTTCTTAAGCAGGTTCCTTTCTCTTGCTTTATGGTTCATTTAGTAAAATGTTTTCTTTAGAAGACATCTGCACGTAACCTTACATGAAAGAAATAAGATGATGTCCTTTTTTACATATCACTTTAATTCTTAAACATGAAAGAAATAATCTTACCATCATTTGGATCATAGCATGTGACCCAAGGATTGGTATCTTACATATTCTAAAATTATTTCCTCCTTTTTTCACATTTCTTACATGTGTCATGTTATCTAGTCCATATTACCTTCACCAACTTCCTTTATTCTGTTTTTCTTCAAGCTTTTTGCTCCTTTCCTATAAGGGATGATTGATCTTCTATTTATATTCCTTTCCAGGTATTAGCTAAAATTATTCACCTAATACAAGATTTATACTCTTCTAATAACACCTTATATATGTCTCCTTTGTATAGTACTCATATACATAATCCTTAGGATGTCCTTTCTCCAATATGATCATTAAGATAGCATGGCAACAGAGGATCCTAGTTAACTCCCATCTCCTATATTTGCAATCATTTCTTCTAATATTTACCATATGATAGTAATTCATATAGTGTTCAATAGTTCTATAGAGCCTCTATAATATGATTAATATATATTCAATATCAAATATGTTGACATTTCTTATGAAAATAATGTTATGAATATTTTTATTTTTTATCACTTATGAAAACCCATGGGAGACCATTTTTGGACTCTATAGTAACTTATATCTTTTTATTTTTTTATGTGCACATAGTCAAACCTCATCTACATACTCATGTTCTTTAATACCTTTCTAAATGTGTTGAAAAAATAAAAAAAGCATTCCCTACTTCAATAACTCTCTCATCCTCTAAACTAGAATAGCTAAGTAAGGATATTTGGGCTTTTTCTTCTTCTTATCATCTGAACTTCCTTTTAGGCTAATGATGTTTTTATCATCAACTTCAATCTTGTTATCCTTTGAATTAATATTCTAAGAACCCATATATCACTTATTCATATTAGGTAAGTCTTTTTTTATACCATAATCAAATATATTATTAATAATTTCTTTACTTGAATACCTTAAATCATAAAAATATTTGACTAGCTTTCATTAAATGATACATCATTTCACTCATTTGATGCTTCATGATCTACTTAAGTGGCTACCATAATGGGTGCATATATGGGTGCCTTAATGGTTGTCATAGTAGTTTTTTTTCTTCAAAACCTAGCCTAGTGCACAATGGGCAATCATCATCCTTAATTACATCAATAGAAATACCTACTACAAGGTCATTAATTGTGTACAATTTGGGGTACTTATCCCTATCTATACAGACCTCAAATGTCTTTAATTTTATTTCTTCAATTTCTCCTATCTACGTTCCCATATCATTGTCATTTTGTAATAGCCTTAAACCATCTTAAAATGACTTACGTAGAAATTTATAGGTAGAATTCCATGCTTCTCTATACCTTAACCTCCTAACATTAAGCATGAAGTTGACCAATGTAATCTCATTTACCTTAAAACCAAAACAATCATTCTCTCTACCTTTATACTTCATTTCTATTTTAAATTTGAAGCATCACCATAGAAAACTCAAACAAACATAATTCTTGGGTTTAAAGTATCAACTATTTCTAAAACATGAAATATAATAGAAAATAAATATATTAAAATCCTATATAGTAAAACGATACATGCTCAAAGTAATATAACAAAGCAAGATTCATATCATATATAGTAAATCAAGATTAATATCTTATGTTAAGAAGCAAGATTCAGATCCAATGTAATAGCCCAGATCACCCGCTCACAGATATTGTCCGCTTTGGGCCTTGGCCCAGCTAAGCCTTCACGGTTTTGCTTTTCCCAAGAACTTCCTAGCAGGTCACCCATCTTGGAACTACTCTCACCCAAGCGCATTTAACCTCGGAGTTCTGATTGGATTCGGTGCATTAGGCCATGGAAAACGTGTCTGTAAGGGAGAGGTAAGG